>JAMLFY010000002.1:16269726-16327937 GCA_030441495.1 Dalbergia oliveri | reverse complement strand
CCTTTTCATGAGAAACTTTAGCTTGATAATGAGGTTTGGGTAATGGTCTTGTTATGCCATGTGAGAAAACCTCTAAAGCTTTAAAAAACTTGGTCTTGGACTATACATGCTATTTAGTTTCTTTCCTTTCTTTGCTTAAGTTTTTTATTTTCTTTCCTTTTTTTCCCTTTGAATGGTTTCAAGTTTCCTTTTCCTTTATTTGAACAAAGTTTGCTAAAAATGTTAAGTAGATCACAAAAATTTTGTTAAGAAAATTAATCATATGTTTTCAAAAAGCTCTAAGCTTACCCTTGCCAACCTTAAAGTTGGTCGGCCGTTCTTAGAGTTTTCTAGATTGAAGTGAGCAATAAAATAAAGAATATGACTTAGTTCTTTGTATGTTTGTTTAGACAAAGTGTTGAGCTTTGAGTCCATTTTCTTGAGCTTGATGATGAAGTTCAAAACCAAAGGCTTCTTTGAAGACTTGGTGCTAAGAACTCTAAAGCTCACTTTATGTTGTTAAGATACATATTGGGTTAAGGTTATAATGTTCCTCTAAAGTCTTGTAAGAGCTCTAGTTAAGATAAAATGAGTTGCATTCATGTTTATGTTTATGCCTTGCATAGCATGTTTACTTTGATGCCATCACTAAGCTCTCAAGAATAACTAAATGAACTTGCATTATCATGTTTAAATTTCCAAGCTTGCATTTCATGTTTATATTTCAAGTCATCACTTAATCTTTAAAGATAATAATGAGGTTGCATTTCATATTTATTTTATGCTCTCACTTTATTTTATAATGAAGAGTAAAACAAGTGCATAGCATGTTTAAGTTTATGCCATCACTTAAATATCCTAGAGCTCAAAGACTTGCCCAAGTATCTTACATAAAGTTTTAGAAAATGGAGGCATTTCAAGAATGCCATTTCGGCCTTGTGATGATGATGATGGACTTGAGATAAGTTCATCTAATCATAAGTGCCCATAGTCTAAGTCTTGGAATTTTTCTAAGCTTAGGTGTATTTAAAGAACCTTATGAACAAAGTTTTATGTTTTAAATCTATTCCTTGAGCTAAATAATTTAGCTACTGACCTTACCTATTTTTGTATGATTTTAATGAGAGGAATTGGTTTCTAAAAGAGTTTTTTCCTAAAATGATTCCAAGAGAAACTAGTAACTTATATGCTTTTAAATCATGAAATTATGTGATTACATGAGCTTTTACATTTCGATTCTGCCTTGGTGTTTGGCCACTGTATAATTTCTGTTTTATGGTGTTAAAATGTGTAAAATTATGTTTGAGTGAAGTAAGGAACGATTTAGGGAAGTTAGGAAAGAATAAGTAACTAGAAAGGACTTAAAATGAGAATTCTAGAACACTTAATGCACAAATTGGAACCTTCAAGCATAATTGGACTTAAGAAAAGTGGTTTATAATTAGTGGATATGTGTAGGAATCCCTTATAATTGGTTTAGGAGTTGATTATAAGCCTTAGGCGAAGACGAAACTTAGAAAGGGTAAAGACGGAGATTCTAGGACCCGTAAGCGTATGATAATTTTCTGCCCAAAGTGATGCAATGCTGTTTGGATATATTAGTGAACATAAATCTTAGTGAGAATTGTAAGTAATGATCCCTTAGGTGTTATAAAGAACTATAATGGGAGTTAGGATAATTAGAACACAAGTTAAGCAGATAAAGGCCAAAGCATAAGATATCTTAAGATAAGGAGGTGCGATGTGAGAATGAGATCGGAACGAGTATTGTCTTGATGTATGTGAATGTTTTAAATGCCATGAGCATAAGAATGTATGGATGTGTGGCATGTTGCTATGATGATGTGGTATGCTATGTTTAAAATGCATGAAAATATGAGATATGAATATAGGATATGTTATATGATGTTCTATGGTTGTATGCTCATGTTGCATCCATACAAGATATGATAAAGTGGAAATGATCCCATTATGACTTCCCAAGTTAAGGGTTGTAATTAAGGAGAAAAGAGATATGTTAATGAGGAAATGATCCCATTATGACTTCAGGAGTTAAGGGTTGTATGGGTGATCCAAGAAAGAGATATGAATTCTAGCGACGGCTAGTTGGATGGAGTTCATTCCTAGGCGATGGGTGTATTTGGAGTTTTGGTGACCATGAGAAATAAGCTGGGGCGGTAGGTTGGCTGGATTTTGGTGACCATGATGAGGGTGGAAAAGTTAAGAAAGGAACTCGAAGAGTTCAATTATGATAAAGTAAAAGACGCACATGCATATGTTTCGTGGTTGTTCCATTGGTGCTTATGATTAAGTGATATATGTTGAGGATGTGAATTGTCATGCTTAAGTATTGCGATGCATAAAATTCTGGCTCCATTCATACCATCAAGACTCATGCTAAAAGAAACCCACTGGATAATAGGATTTGAGAAATTAAAACTGAACCTATGCATGCACACTCTTTCATAATGAAATTAAAAGTGGCTGGGCGACGTGATGACACTTGTGTTAAAGTTGGGAGCCCTCGAGAATCTTGTATAAGTATTCTTAGCCAGTTTGTCTTCCCTTCTGTGTCGTCTCCAACGGGATTAATGTGAATGTTCGTGATCTTCCTTGAGGCGCTGGCGTAGGAACCACGTCTATCTAATAAGATAAGAAGGGCGCAGCGGAAGCATGAATACTAGTCTAGCCTCGTTAACAATTGGTTTTGCATTAGTTAAAGTTGTTTGGTGTAATTGATACCCGTAGGTGTCCTTATATTTATAAGGACATCATCGTTTATGTTATCATTATGTTATACTACTATAATTTATATTGTGATTATTCTATGGTTTTATTCATGGTTGTTATGATGACGTATATCTAGTTGTTATGTTTTACATTTAATAGTAGATCTATGCACATGCGCGGCTCGCATTTAGTCTTAAGTTCAAAAGAAAAAAAATATTTTTAGTTGTATTTTTAATATTCATATTTTAAAGAAAAAGTAAGTCAAAAAGTGAAAACAAAGACGTAACAACTAATAACTAAGGAATGTGACTGGAGCGTATGAGGTTTAACTTAGGTGTTACACATCGGAGGCGCAGATACGGTGGCGGCGGGAGGCTAGCTCGACCCCAGAGATGCACCTTATGTCGAGATTCACGTGGGTACCCAGCTTCCACTTGCACGTACTCGAAGAACTGACCAATTCATTGGGTACATACCTGGAGGATAAGGGTAAGCGTCACCAGTATGTTTTGGGGGAGGGGTAGCCATAGTTGGGGTTTGATCTTTTTTGGGCTCCTTTGTACTTGTTGTTTTATGTTCTTCCTGCTTATGTATCTTCCTATTTTATGTACTCCAACTATTCCCATTCTTAAGGGTATGACTCTATGTTTTTATATTTTCATTGATGTATTAAACTATGTTTCTTAATATATTATGGCATTTGCTTTATATGATGGATGTGTTCCTTATTGCTTTCAATTGTATGTTTATTTCCTTTTGCTTTATTGATTCAGCTAGTATTAACACGACGATTCGCATTTGTTTTACATGTTTCAAAAAAAAATTTACCTGTATTTCGTTAAGTAATTTTACAAATGAGTTTCAAAAAGGAAGTAATAACTAATAATTAATCTTAATACGTCCTCCCGCGTGTTGGGTTAAATATTAGGGTGTTACATAAACAATTAAGGCAAAGCGAAATAATCACATAATTTCATGATTTAAAAGCATATAAGTTGCTAGTTTTACCTGTTGGAATAATTTTAGGAACTCAAAACTCTTTTAGAAGCCAATTCATCTCATTAAAATCATATGATAGGTGAGGTCAATAGCTAAATTATTTTCTTGTTCATGAAATAGATTTAAACATAAAATCTTGTTCTTCATAATATTCTTTAAGTTCACCTAAGCTTGAATTCCAAGACATAGGCTATGGACACTCATGATTAGATGAACTCAATCAGTCCATCATCATCATACAGGGCCAGAAATGACATTCTTGAAATGCTTCCATTTTCTAAAAATTTTATATAATACATACGGGCAAGTCTTTGAGCTCTAGAGTATTTAGGTGATGACATAAACATAAATCATATGCAACTATTTTAAATCTTCATTATAAAATAAAGTGAGAGTATAAAATAAATATGAGATAAACCTCATTATTATCTTTAAAGATTAAGTGATAACTTGAAATATAAATATAAAGTGCAATCTTGGAAATTTAAACATGAAAAATAGCAAGTTCGTTTATTATTGAGAGCTTAGTGATGGCATCTAAAAAATAAACATGATATGCAAGGCATAATTAACATGAATGCAAGTTCTTTATCTTAACTATAGCTCATGCAAGACTTTAGAGGAACATAAATTAACCCAACATGTATCTTAGCAATATAAAGTGAGCCTTAGAGTTCTTAGCACCAAGTCTTCAAAGAAGTCTTTGGTTTGAACATCATCATCAAGCTCAAGAAAATGGACTAAGAGATAGCATTGACGCTTATCAAAGCAAATATAAAAAAACTACTCATATTCTTTCATTTTATTGCTCAAGGGCTTTAATCTAAAGTAAACTCTTCAAACGCCAAAAACCAACTTTAAGGTTGGCAAGGGTAAGCTTTGAGTCTTTGAAAACATATGATTAATTTTCTTAAACAAAACCTTTAGTGAGCTACTAACATTTTTATCAAAAACTTTTACAAATAAAGAAATGGAAATAAAAATCATTAGAGGAAGAAAGGAAGTAAGAGCGGAAATCTGAGTAAGGAAAAGAAAAGAAAAGTAGAATGGTTTGTGGCAAGACCAAGTTTTCAAGCTTCAAGGTTTCTCACATGGCATCAGAACACCATGATCTTGAAACCTCGTTGGTTAAGCCGAAATTTTCGTCAGGAGCTCTAAGGCAGAAATGAAAAGGAAAAGGAAGAACTTTTGAAAACCAAGAGAAAACTAGAACTTTTCCTAAAGAAAGTAAGCAAAACTTGGAAAATAAACCCCACCAAATGAAGTCTTTGAAGAGATAAAATGCTGATTCATCTTCAAGGAAGATGAATTTTCCTTGAAGATGTAAGCTTGGGAATGGAAAAGTTTGGTATTTGAGAGGTGTTTTGAGGTGGGGGAGTGGTGGTTCAAGGTTGTTTGTAGTGATTTATGGTAGTGGAAAGGTTTCTTTAGTGGTGGGGGAAAAAAAGAACAATGAAAGAGAAATTGAGAGGAAAAGAGAGAAATTGCAAGAAAGCTTAAACTTGGCAAATCATCTAAAGTGTTAACCAAGTTCACTAAGCTTGGTATTTATAGAAAAAAAAAGAATGCAATATGGAGACTTGCCAAGGGAGGAAGGTCGATAGGTTTTCTTTGGCCTTTTGGGGGAGAAAAATATCTCTTGAATGGGTATGGGCTTAGGCATGGCAAGCATGGGTGAAAGCATGGTTTAAGGTATGGTCTGGGTATGGTTCTTTTGAGTGAAATAAAATCAACATGTGACACAAAACAATGGGTATGTTTTTGGCTAGTTTTATAGCCAAGGGAGGAAAAGAAATTGTTTATGTAATTGTGGTTTAATGATGTGTTTATGTGTTTCTTTGATTAATGTTTTGATTAGGAGTTTGTAAGAAAGTGTTTAGGAGAGGTAATGGTTAATTGAGGTCAAAAACTTGATTTAGGGGTGGTCTTGCTAGATTAACAAATTAAAAACCATTTTTACATTCAAATTAAATCATAGATCCAATTTCTTGATTTAAGGAATTGGAGAGAATTTACTATTCAAGATTCCATGATTAGGAATCTGGAATAAAGAATGAGATTAAGTTTAACTAAGCAATCTTAGGTTCTAATTAACCTTAATAAATTATTTTGACTCTAGATTAATTATTGAAATTAATTAATCTTTTTATTAGAGCCTAATATTGCTTAGGTTTGGTTAATTATATCATTAGGCTTCCTGTACATTGTTCTAGGCAAAATCATAATTTTGCACTAAAATACTAAAGCCTTCCAGACTTGACTAACCATCAAAACCACTCATGAACATCATTTGGAACTTTCTTGGAAAGTTTCAAAATATTAAAACGGCACCTTTACTCGTGTTAAAACGCTAAGGGTATTTTGGTCATTTTGAGCCGAAAGTTTGGAAAATGAGATTTCACCTTGGATATAAAACATACCAAGTTATAATCCCTTCAAACATTGAGTTAACCCATTGAGGGCTCCCAGGTGACTCCCTCCAAATTGGGCAAAAATGACCTCGGGGGCATTTTGGCAATTGTTTCAAATAGAAAAATAAAGACGTACAGACACATGGATGTGTCTTTGGGGTAAGGATGGCTGATGGTCGGGAAGGAGAAGTGAGAGAAAAATATCTCTTGCAAGGTATGGTCTAGGGCATGGTTCAAAGCATGTTGAAGTATGGCTTGAAAAATAGTGGAGTGGCCTAAAAGCATGGTTTTTTGTGTGCAAAATCAACATGTGATGAATAATGAGGGGAATGGCTTAGGCCATGATTCAAGGGGGATGAAGGTTTTGATTTGTAATTGTGATTTCTAGGGGTGTGTTTAGGTGTAATACCCAGGAATTTCCTGTATTGAGTGCAAATGACCAAAATGCCCCTGAGGTCATACAGAATTAAAGGGCAGCCGTGCGGCATCCTCGAATGGGTCAACTCAATGTTTGAAGGGGGTTGTCCTATGTTTGATATTCAAGGTGAAAATCTCGTTTTCTGAACTTTCGGCTCAAAATGACCAAAATACCCCCTCGTGTTCTACAAGGGTAAAAGGTGCCGTTTAGGAATTTCCAGGAAGTTTAGAATGATGTTTTAGAGTAATATTTGATGTTTAGTAAAGCAGGAAGGGTCCGAGCAGTTTTAGTGCAAATTACGTTTTCCCCTAGAACGTGTACAGTGCGCCTAATGAAGCAATAAGCAAACCTAAGCAATATTAGGCTTAATCGAAGATTAATTTATTTCGATAATTAATCTAGAGTCAAAATGATTTATTAAGGTTGATTAGAAACTAAATTTTTAGTAATTCTAATTACATTCTTTAATTCAAGATGTTAATCAAAAAGTAATGAATAGTGTTTTTCTCTCTACAATTTCCTTAAATCAAGGAAATTTGTCTACCCACCTTTGACCAAAAGAATTATTTAAAATTGTTAATCTAGTTAGAATTTTCCCCCAAAAGCCACAAATTTTGAATTCAAATTTCATCCAAAAAAGGCTATGCAAAAGCAGGATTTGACTACACCTACACACTTTGACCAAGCTCCAGAGACAACTTTGGAAGATATTTTCCTTCCCTTCCAAGGCCAAGAATTTCGGCAACCCTCCCCCTAATTAGCCACAACATTTCATTCCTTATCAATACCACACCTTGGAAAGCTTGGACACCTTTTGATCATTTGCTAATTGAGTCCTTACACTTTCTCTCATTTTCTCTCATTTTCCACTTTCCTCTAAGTTCTTTTTCTCCTTCCTCAAAGAACCACCACCACCACCTTGAACCACCACAAACAACCATAAACCACCACTACCTCACCTTAAACCATCCCTCAAACACTTAAACTTTCCATTCCCAAGCTTAGAAACTCAAGGAAAAATCATCTTCCTGAGCTTCCTCTTGGCCGAATCATATCACTTCCAAGAGGAGATTTTGTCTTCTCAAACTCTTCAAGAATCAAGCTTTCTTTCTTCCATTTCAAAGACTTCCTTAGGTAGGGTTTTCTTTCAAGTTTTCTTTACTTTTCTTTGAGAAAAGTTTCTAGTTTTCTCTTGGTTTCAAACTTTTTCTTCTTTTTTTTATTTTCGGCCATGAGGCCATTTTAGAAACCAATCATTAGCTTGATGATGAGGTTTCATGAGATAGTTTGGTGTTTGCCATGTGAGAAACCTCTAAAGCTTGAAACTTGGTCTAGGACCATATACAAACGATTTTTCCTTTCTTTGCAAGTTCAAAGTTTTGGTTCTTCATTTCCTTTCCTTTATGATTTCGGTTCCCCTTGGTTTTTCCTAGTTCAAAGTTTTGGTTTTTTATTCCTCTAAAGTTTTGGTTTTCTTTCCTTTTGCTTTGTTCAAGCTTTGGTTTTTATTATTTTTTCTTCAATGGTTTCGGTTTTTAGTTCCTCTTCTTTGAACAAAGTTTGCTAAAAATGTTAAGGTAGCACTTTATGTTTGTTTGAAAGGTTGTCTCTTGAAAAATCGTTTCCTTGAGCTTGATGATGGTGTTCGAAACATAAGACTTCCTTGGTGTCTTGATGCTAAGAACTCTAAAGCTCACTTTATGATACATAATGGGTTGAGTTTTTTATGTTCCTTTAAAGTCTTGTAAGAGCTCTAGTTAAGATTAAAAAGGAGTTGCATTCATGTTTACTTTTATGCTTTGCATAGCATGTTTATTTTCAAGCTATCACTAAGCAACTTAAAGATTAAAACAAGAATGTGCATCATCACTTAATAAATCTCAAAGCCTACCTATTTCAACCTTAAAGTTGATTGTTGATTTGGGGTAAACACCCAAGAGGCCTAGAGCACTAAAATAAAGAATTGAACCTTGCATTTCATGTTTACTTTCTTGTCTATCATGTTTATATTTTACGCCATCACTTAAACTCTAAAGATAATAAATGAGTGCACCTCATATTTATTTTATGCTCTCACTTTATTTTCTAAAGAAGAGTAAAATGAGTTGCATAGCATGTTTAAATTTATGTCATCACCTAAATGGTCTAGAGCTCAAAGACTTGCCCAAGTATCCAATGTAAAGTTTTAAGAAAACGTTGGTTTTTCAATGAAGCCATTTTGGCCTATGGTGATGATGATGGGCTTGGTGTGAGTTCATCTAATCACAAGTGCCCATAGCCATGTTTGAAATTTTTCTAAGCTTAGGAGTACCTAAGGCATTATGAATGAGATTATATGTTTTAAATCTATTTATGAGAAAATTAATTTAGCTACTGATCTTGCTTGGACTTTAATGATTTTAATGAGATAAATTGGTTTCTAAAAGAGTTTGAGTTCCTAAAATTGTTCCAAGAGAAACTAGCAACTTGTATGCATTTTAATTCATGAGATTATGTGATTTTATGGGCTTATGATTTCGGTTCTGCCCTTCATGATTGGCTGCTGTACAAATGTTGTTCTAAGGTGTTAAAATGTGTAAAATTATGTTTGAGTGAAGAAGGATCGATTTAGAGAAGTTAGAAAAGAATAAGTAACTTAAAAGGATAAGAATGAGAATTCTAGAACACCTTAATGCACAAATTTGCAAAACTGTTCCAGCATAATTAATTCAAGTGTAAATGGTTCATAATCAGTAGGATATGCATAAAACCTTTCATAAATGATTAGGTATTAATTACTAAGCTTAAGGTGATGATAAAGACTTAAAATAGGAATTCTAGCACACTTAGACATGGCAAAATGTGATTCTGTCCAGCAAAGCTAAAAATGAAAAATCTAGTTATAACTTAGTAAACATGCCTAGGAATCCCTCATAATTGGTTTAGGGATTGATTATGAAGCCTTAGGCGAAGACGGATCTTAAAAAGGGTCAAGAACGGAGATTCTAAGACCCGTAAGTATATGATATTTTTCCAGCCCAAACTACATAATGCTGTTTGGAATTTTAAGTGTGCCTAAAACTTAGTGAGAATTTTAAGTAATGATCCCTTAGGTGTTATAAAAATCCTTAGTGAGGATTAGAATGACCGAAATGCAAGTTTAAAGCCTGTAAGGGGTCAAAGCATAAGATACTATGATATAGGTGGACGGAGAGTATGATTATGATGATGAACCTCGTGCACACTTATGATAATGTGGTTATGTTAAGTTCCTTGAGCATGAAACTTTATGTGCATAATTTGATTTGGTGATATGATGAAATGTTGTGTTTGAGATGCATAATGTTTCAAAGCTATGAATGAAATTGAGGAATATGCTCATGTGAACTAGAAAGTTATTGCAATGAGAAAGTTCCATGAAAATGATGCATGTGAATGAAATTATGTGGCATGACTCAAATTTGAGGAAATTCGGAGAGTGGTGTTATGCAAGCGAATTTCAAGTCAAATTAAGGGACAAAGGGAAGTTGAGAAATGAAGTTTAAAGTTATATGCAGAGACGCATTACATCTGACGAGGAGAAAGTAAAACAGATGGAGTATGGACGTCGAGCCATCGAAACGGACAAACTCGCTGGTCTTAACCGGTCGATGCGTTTGAAGGATGAAAGTACATGATGTCTAAGGTGACACACGGAGATTACTTCTCATACTAGGAATAAGAGAAGGTAAAGTGATGAGGGCATAGACACCACATCCCAAAGCGGACAAAGTTAACTGGTCTTAACTAGTCGATGCGTTTCGAAGAAGGAAAAAGTCCCATGATGGGTGATCCTTAGGCCCCCTACCCGTACTCCTAGGAGTCGGGATTATGATGATTATGATTATGTTTATGATTCGCTTATCAAAGAGGATAAGTAAGAACTCAGTGACGACTAGTTAAGGTATGAGCTCATAGCCTAGTTTAAGGGGTACGGTTACTATATTATTGCAGTATGAGAAAAGGAAATGTGTTCAAGAGAAAAGTTACATGCCACTTATATGTTGATTGATAATTGTTTGATTTACCTAAAGTCCTGTCATGCATCCATGAAATATTATGTTGCATACATGCATTAAGAATCATTATAAAAGACATGGACCTTGGATAAATACCTTTGCGAAAACTCCATAATGAACTAATGCATGCTTAACCTTTTCATAATAAACCCAAGGTTCCTGGGGCGTAAACGATGACACTAGGATAGAGGACTTCCTGAGATTCTTTAGTAAGAATTCTACCCCTCTCTATTGTTCTTGGGTACGTCTTCAATATCGATGGCGTCGATCGTGATTTTCATTGACCCGCCTACATGGGAGGTGCACTATGACCCAGAGCATTAGAGTCTTACCACTTCAAGGGTCATTGCGAGGTGCGCGTTTTTGCATATGTGGGACGCCCTTTTGCTTTCCCCGTCTCAGCTCTCACTTCGATCGACTTCACCCTTTGGCGACGACCTCGTTTTGAGAGGGACACGACCCTGAGAACGGGGCAGGCAGATCGTCCCATCCTTCCTCGTCGGAGGGCTCTTCCCCTTCGTTTCCTATGGGTCTCGGAGGAGGTGGCGAGGACACGGTCACCCAGTAGAGGCATGCGAGGCGCGTTCGATCAGGAGGCGACCACGACGTGGAGGCCATGCCTGTTCCCTGATTCAGGCAGCCTCATCCGCTCGTTGGGCTCCATCGGAGGAGCTTCGTCAGTCGTGGGCTACATCTCCCAAGGGAAGGATCGGCATCACCAGTAGGCTTGGAGAGGGTAGCGATAGTTAGGTGCTTATCTTTTGGGGGTTGTTTCATGTATTTGTTATAATTTGATATCATTGTATTGCAAGCTCTCCCATAGTATGGGTAAGACTTTATGTTTATTCTGTGCTACTTTATGATGTACTAAACTATATTATCTAATGTAATGAGGAATGATGTTTATGATGGATGTGTTCTTTAATGCTTATGTTCTGTATGTTTTATTTGTTCTTACGCTTCACGTTGTTTATGTTACGCGCAAAGGCCAACACCTTGTTTTATATAAATCATTTCAAAAAAAAAATTTACCTATATTTTCCGCTAAGTTAATTTCTAAAAGAGGTTTTAAAAGAAGTAATGACTAATAATTAATCTAAGTACGTCCTAGGCGTATTAGGTTAAATATTAGGATATTACATTAGGTGTATCATTGATTAGGCTTTTGATTAGTAGTTTGTAAGTAAGTGTTTAGGTAAGGGAATGGATAATTAAGATATCAAGACATGATTTGAGGAGCTGGTATTCTACATACATGAAACTCATTTTATATAAAAACCATTCTCAAACACAATTCTTAATTTAAGAAAATTGGAGAGACAAAACACTATTCAAGATTCCATGTGCATGGAATCTTGATTTTTAAGATAAAGATAAAAGTGTATCTAAGCAATCTTAGGTTCTAATTAATCTTAATAAATTATTTTGACTCTAGATTAGTAATTAGAATTTACAAATATTTAATTAGAGCCTAATATTGCTTAGTTTTGCTAATTATATTTAGACCCATAATGCACTTTGGCTAGGGGCAAAACGTAATTTCAAACCTCCTGGGACTCCAGGGCTTAACAGTTGTTAAACATAGTTTTGAAAATGCAGTTAAAACCTTTTGATGAAGTTGCTAGGTTGAATTGGTTCTTCGTTCAATGTTGAGATGGCCACATGGGCGTTTTGTGTAACACCAGGAAATTATTTTAAAAATTAATTTGAGCTTTGTTAGTAGATAATTTTAAAAAAACAGCGGTTTAGCAACGATGATGGGCGAACCCAACAAGACATATAAAAAAAAAAAAATTTGCCTTGGTGAATGGTGACCTCAGGCCTCCCAAGCAGGCGGACGGTTGAAACCCTGAAGTAGGGGACAGGAGATGCACTAAGATTGAGAAAAGAGAGGGTTAAGGATAGAAATAGTTAGGAATAAGGATTTTATACATGAATTTAATTTTCGGGTAATACCAATTATTAATGAGATTAGATGTTTTACAGGATTCATAAATTTCAGTATGTGATTTTTAACACCAAAAGATATTTCATCACCACTAATGGATGATATCCATATTTTAGGACATGTGGAAGGCCAAGATTTAATCTTGGAATTAAGGGTAAATCTTAGCCATCCAATTTGCTTTATTACATAATATCTTCATGTAATTGTTATAAGATCAACACATGTCCAAAGCTTGTTTAAGAGCAAATGTTTTCTTTAGTTAATTTTGGCCAGCAAGGGGAGATAAAAGAACCAGCCACCATTTTCATCTTCAAGAGCTTGATCTTGAGTTGTAGCCCAAAAACCCTAGCCTAGATTTGTGAAACCTCAAAGTTCTTTCATTAAACTTGTTCTGCCTTTGATCTCTACAAATCTCACTGAATAAAATCTCTATTCCTCATCAAACCTTGCCTTGTTACCTTAAGGCCTGACTGATTTAATAAGGTTTTGAAGTTGGTTTGGGGGCTTTTAAAGTGGAAGGATTCAAGCTTGGATCATTCTGAAGCCAAAGGATCCACTAAGTTGCCAAAAGTAGGGTTTTTGTTCCTTCTTTGTCAAATTTTTCTAATCTATTTTGGGTTGAGCTAAGTCAGAAATTTCTAGCTATAGTAATTGATATTATGTTGATATTGATGTGTTAATTTTGGTATTAGATGTGGATGATGATAAAAATCACTTTTAGCAATGTTGAGTGATACTTGATGGATTTTTGGGTTTCTTGCAGTCGTGTATGATCATTTTTTCCTGGGCATGTTTTAGTCATTCATGAGTTGAAAAAATTGTGTTCAAGTTAACATCTTGCACTAAGTTGTAACACATAAAATTTAATTAAAAATTAATTAACTTTTATTAATCTTAATTTCAAAAATCTAATAGTTTAGCAATGATGAGGAGTGGCCAACGAACCTATCCAAAAAAAAAATTTCTACACGTGAATAGTAACCTTGTGGGCCCAAGCAGTTGAGAACAACTGAAACCTAGATTAAAGACTGAGAGTACTTAGGAAATCATGGGAATAAGGTTAGAAATAGGTGGGAATGATAATTTTATACTTAAAATTAATTTTGGGTAATATCGGTTTAATAAATACGCGTTTACCGTTCGGTGAGATTTCGATATACGTTTTTTAACAGGAAAAATATTTCCATCATAACCAATGGATAATATCCATCTCTTAGAGCCAAGATTTAATCTTGGAATCCAAGATTAAATTTTAGCCATCCATTGTTGCTTTGTCACATAAATGATGATTACTTCACTAAATATCTTCCATTGCATTTATTAACTTCCCCAAAGATACATCAAAATTCGGCCAGCAGCAAGGAGAACCAAACCTTCATTTCCATGAGCCAAACTTGCATTTCAACCCCAAAAACACTAGCCTAGAGTTGTTAGAACCTCTAACTTCCTTCACTAATCTTAATCTACACCTCAATACCTACAATTCTAACCGATTGAAATCTCAATTCTCATCAATCCTCACTTTGATATCTCACTTCCTCATGCCCAAAGGGAGGTTTGTGGCTTGATTTGGAGTCCTTGTAGTGAAGAGAAATCAATTAGAGCATCTTTGGAGTTAGAACTCTTCAAGCATCACAAGTAGGGTTTTTGCCTTTTCTTGTCCAATTTTTATGATATGTTTTGGCATGACCTAGATCCAAAATTTCTAATTGTATTGATGGATGATATGTTGATATGTATGTGTGAATTTTTTTGGTGTGTTTGGATGGTGTTAAAAAGGGGTTTTTATCAAAGGAAATTGGGACTAAGCTGGATTCCTAGTTTTCCTTCAACAGCATTAATCACGAATTTTTGGCATATTTGTGGATAATTAAATAATCTACAAAAATTATATGTTGTAGTGGACATCTTAAAATGACTACATGAATTTTCTTGGGTGTTAATTTTAAAGATTTCTGCTTAAAGAAAATCAAGAACCAAAATGTGTCTGATGCTGTCCTGGTTGTTGAAACTGAAGTAACAAATCTCGAATTTATTATTATAGCAATTGATTGATCTAGCTCATGAAATTTTTACCCAAGTTAATAACATATTGAAGTGTCACTGTAAATTTTCTTGTGCTATTTCCATCAATTTCTAGGGTTAAAAATTAAGGGAACCCTAGTCTGTGATGGTGGCCCCTGCCACTAGATTTATATTTTACTGAAGTAGCTATAAGCTCTGTTTGTCCTGAAATTTTTACAGCTTATCCTAGACACATTAAAGTATAATACAGAATTTTCATGGCTCTTGAGATAGTCCTTTGATATGGCAATTAAATGTTGTACCCAGAACAATAACTCTCCCAAGGTGCTGGAATGTGAGAATGGTGAAAATTTATGATAGTTTGATATTATTCCAAGTCTATGGTATATGAATGCATGATAGTGACTTTAAGGTTTGGTTTATGAGAAATGAATGAGAGTCACTTGTGATTGATTGTTTATATGTGAACTTGATGATGATATATGTTCTAAGTAGAGAAATGAAAGTCCCCTATATTATGTGAAGGGCACGAGAAAGTCCCCTAAATGTGTAAAGGGCACAAGAAAAGTCCCCTATTATGTGAAGGACAAGGAAAGTTCTATTATGAAAAAAGGCACGGAAAAGTCCCTTTAATATAGATGGGCAGAATAGATAGGGTTGATGTATATAAGATTTTTTTTTTTGATATATCGAGAGCATGTAAAGTTGTAAGTAAATTACTATAATATTAAGTAGTATGACATGTGTACATCAAGTTATTGGATAATAAAAGAGACCCACTTTAGAAAATGATTCTTGAACTTTAAAATGAACCTTTGACATATGTTGCATGATCACTCTTTTCTTAATAAACTGAAATGGCTGGAATGATAACAATGACGTTGTGAATTGTGTATTTGGGAAATACCTACTGAGAATTGTATAATTCTCACCCCATATGTGTTTGTGTTTCCAGTATCGTTCCAGGTTGAACCAGAGGACTATGAGGCCCTAAATAGGAATAAGAATTTCATTAGTGTAGTAGTTAGTGCTTTCATTATGCCATACTTAGTGGAATGAATATGTATGTAGATATAATAGGGAATGGATATGTATTAAAGGTCATAGTAGAGCTTCCTTTTGTACTTAACTATGTATTCAATAAAGGTTGTGTTTCTTTGTCATATGTTTTAATAGATTACGCATAGGTATTACATGAGTTAGTCAAGCTTGCCATAGATATTTAAGAAAGGTCCACTAAATTAAAAAGTAACATTTCTCAAGCATGATGCCATGATTTAAAGATATTATTTAAAGATAAGGTTGTGCTAAGGAGGATGTTACACTAGTCAATGAATTTTCTTGAGTTTTGATTTTAAGGTTTCCTGCCTAAAAAATCAGATTCCAGAAATAGGATTGATGTTGTCTTGGTTGTTGAACTGAAGCAATAAGTTTGTCCAAATTTTATTACCATATAAACGATTGAATTAGCCTTTGAAACTTTTACATGAAGTTAATAACATATTGAAGTATCACTATGAATTTTATTTTAGTTGATTCAATCATTTGTTAGGATTAAAAATTTCAAGAACCCTGTCCTGGGCTGTGAATAAGTGGCTTCCAACCACTGAATTTGTATAATTTAGTTACAAGGCTAGGGGACCCCGTTTGCTATGAAACTTTTACAGGGTCTCCTAGACACATTTAAGTGTCATATAAAATTTCTGTGACTCTTGAAATGGCCGTTTGATATGGCAATTAAATGTTGTACCTAGGACAATAAATCTGCCAAGGTGCTGGGATGTGAGAATGGCTGAAAATTTGTGGTAAAATGATATCTAGTCCAAGTGTATGGCATATGAATGCATGCTAATTATTTCAATTACTTATCCATGAGGCATGAATGGGCCTCTAATATGATTGAATACCTACTTGTAATGTAAGCATGCTTTTGAGAACAAAGTATTTGATGTTAGCTATTTGGCCATATGACTTGTGACATATAATGCATGCTAGAGGAAATAAAGAGTGGTTTATGAGACATAATTGAAATTGCATTGTGAATGAAATACCTACATGTGGCTTATGCGTGCATTTGAAAAGAGAATATATATGAACTTAAATTGTGCATGTTTTGACATATGGACAAAACAGAAACAAGACTTAGATTGAATGAAGGGAAGGAAGAAAAAGGAACCTCCCTAAATATTTGAGTCGATAACGTATTAGCTGAGAATAGATCTGTGTGTGATTTGGACTGAAAAAATAAAGTTCGATGATCACGTATAGGCTAAGCTCATCCTAATGGGCAACAATTCCTTGTGCGGTGTAAACCACTAGATACCATTTGGTATAAATTATTTATTATGGAATTGTCCACGACAAATACCCATGGGTATAACTAACTGATTTCTATGGCCATAAGTGGAACCATGTCACATTGAGTAAGTTCACTACATGTATTATATGCATACTCATCTTACTTTTGATTGGCAGCCTTGGGATGATTTATTATTTGTTGAAACATTATGATATATGTGCTCTAAGTGGTTGATTATTAAAAGCTACCCACTTTGGAGGGATGATTTTAGAACCTTAAAATGAATCTTTAGTTTATATTGCATGATCACATTTTCTTGATAAACCGAAATGGCTCAGGGCGATGACGATGACGATGACATAGATTCTTCGTATATGTTTAGGGATGCCCTACTGAGAATTATGTAATTCTCACCCCTATGTTTGTTTTTATGTTGCCTCAGGTTAAGCCAAGGACTATGATGCGCTACGTAAAAGGACTCGAAATGGAATAGTGTCGTAGTAAATGTTTTTATTATGTTGTATTTAGTGGAATGGATATGTATGTAACTATATTAGAGAAGAGATATGTACTAAAGCTCATAGAGGAGCTTCCTCTTGTACTTAGCTATGTATTCAATAAAGGTTGTATTTCTTTGTTATATATATTGCAACGAATTTCGCTTAGTCTTACACACGTAATCGAGCTTCTATAGATATTTAAGAAGGTCTGTAATTAATAAGTAACAAGCTCTAGAGTAATGTCATGACTTAAGAGTGAGGTTGTACTTGGGAGGATATTACATTTAGTCATTTTGCGCATCAAACTAGAAAAATGAGTTCTTCTACTTATTATAACACACATAACACATATACCCCTATCATCATCAAAACGTCCCCTTAGAATGGCTAGACTGGCGATCCTCATTTTCTAGGTAGAATGACCTAGGGGCATTTTGGTTATTTATACATAGGCAAAATGAAGGCGTTACATTATGATAGGCAAGTGAGGGTCTCACTTATACGTGCGCTCACGTTTGATTTTAAAAAGTTAAAAAACAAAAAAAATCATCTTGTTACTAAAGTATTCCTAAGTCAAAGGATAGAACTGAAACAAAGGGTAATAACTAATAATTAACTTGAACGCATCCTAACGTTTAGGTTAAATATTAGGGTATTACAAAAAGATAAGGACAATTAATATAGCCAATGATTCGATACTAACCTAGCATATCTTGTCATGCGCATCACAATGCACACCCAAACTAAATTATCTATCTATGTCCTATTGTTAACTTGGTTCACATGTATGCGATACTCATATCTTGTAATTGCACAATTCTAGCATAAATAGTACAACAATGCATTCTAAAAACATGGCATGTATGCTAATCATGGCATCAAAGTTACATAAAACAATTTGATACATTAAAACCAATCATCATTCTTACTAAATGCCCACCTTCATAACACACAAAGGTACCAAGGATTCTAATTGTAGCTCTTCTAGGGCACTCCGCTCTAAGGTGCCCACCTACTACCTCTGCTAAACTTAGTGCAAAGAGTGGGGAAAACATGGGATCAATCAAGAATTCTAAATGACAAAACCTAACTAAACTTAGACATAACTCACTCTCCTATAGGCCTCAAATAGCATTATATTAGTATGAATGGTCACGGTTCCATTCATATAAATGTCATGTCATTCGTAGATACTTGCTTCGTACTATGCAAGGAACCTAATGCTCTGACACCATTTGTAACATCCATATTGCTTTATGGATTGACAACTATTCCAAACAAACACGGATCTTTTAGCATGATTTGTCTTCACTCACATGCTTCCTTGGAAAACTTCCAAGGGTCGCCCATCCCAAAATTTTCCCATGTCAAGCATGCTTAACCATGGAGTTCTTTAGTAATGGGCTACTGAAAGAAGGTGCGTCTTATTAGTATAGGTAGTACCAATTAATTCATATAAGTCATCCTACAACTGCATAGTCTAATACACACGGTCTAAGATCCTTCTCATTTTATTATGTAATTAGTTCATTCATATACTCCTTCTCTAGAAGCACTGCCAGAGTCGTTCTTGTTCGTGCCTTTCAGACGATCACTCCATACCCTCGTCGACCTCGAGCATTATATCCACCAGCTTTCACTTGGTTTGTCCAAATGTAACACCTTAATAATTAACTCAACACGCCTAGGACGTCTTTTGATTATTAGATATTACTTTTCCTAAGTTCTTTAATCATACTTAAAATATACTTAAGGAAAATATGAGCCATTTTTTTAACATAATTGAAATGTAAGTGCATAACATAAGCGATTATTCGCGAGAGCGGAACATGTAGAAGAACAACATAACGAAACATCATATAGGCTCCATAAAGATCATCCATAAGCACACCATACTTAAATATATAAATAAACTACCCACCCATGGAAGGTGAGTAAGTTCGTAATCATCATAAAAGCAAATACATAAAAAGGGAAAATAAATAGAAAACATACCACCTAGTGCACCTATGATAGATAACCTCAACACAAAAGAAGGCTATCCTAAGCTAGTGGTGTGTGTGCACTAAAGGCCTCCAAGAACTCTATGGCTCCTGACCCTGAAAAGGTGGAACATAACCAATCCATGAGCGGATGCCATCGGGAGGGGTACGCAGCTATGCTCCGATCCTGAGGACACATGGATGGTCTTTGTGCTAACCTCGGCTAAACCAGGTCTCCTCAAGCCCACGGCATGCATGGGGGAGTAAGGCAGAACTCTCAAAGTATATGTGAGTGGGTGTGTCCTTTGACGGTCATTCTCAGAGTCTGAGACGGGGACATGGTCTGAAAAACCATGAATAGTCATACGGAGGGATGCGTGCGTAGAATCCTACATTATGCGTACGTGCCCACTTCGAAGACCATGTCGTCGCCATAGGGATGAGAGAATCGGTAGCTAGGAATGGGGTGTGGAATGGACATCCTACGAACATGAACACTCTAACACGCAACATCCTTCAAAATGATACGAATCAATGCTCAGAATCAAAAAATGTACCTCCAGCTGGGGTATTTTAAACCTAAAATTTAATTAAAAATTAATTTGAGCTTTATTAGTCATAATTTCAAAAATCTAACAGTTGGGCACAGATGGAGATGGCCCGGCAACCTTTCAAAAAAAAAATATATTTTAAGGCAGAGGTGAATAATAACCCTGTGGGTCCCCAGGCCGGGATCCTAAAACCTGAAATTAGGGACCAAGAGGTGCTCAAATTAAGAAAATATGAAAATAAGATTAGAAATATGTGGGAATGAAAATTTTATACCTAGAATTAATTTTCGGGTAATATCGGTTAAATGATACGGCGTTTGCTAAACGGTGAGATTTTGATATGCGGTTTTTAAACACGAAGATATTTCATCATAACCAATGGATGATACCCACCTTTTAGAACATGTGGAAGGCCAAGATCTAATCTTGAAATCCAAGATTAAATCCTAGCCATCCATTCTAATTTCTATCTTTAATAATTAGGATTTTATATTACATAATATCTAATATTACTAAAGGATAAATATCACACCAAAAGCTTACCTTTGAAGCTTCATTTCTGGCCATGAAGAAAATACAACACCTCCATATTTTCTTCCATGAAAATTTGATTTCCAACCTCAAAATCATAAGCCTAGACTTGTTAAAACTCAAAACTCCCTTTACAAAACTTGTTCTACACCCAAACCCCACAAATATAACCGATTAGAATTTTAATCCATTACTTTTTCCACTTTGAGCCATCATACATCACTGTCTAAGGGAGGTTTGTGACTTGATTTGGAGTCCTTGTAGTGAAGAGAAATCAATTAGAGCATCTTTTGGAGTTAGAACTCTTCAGAGCATCACAAGTAGGGTTTTTTGTTGTCTTTTCTTGCCAATTTTTCTGTTCCATTTTGGGTTGATATATGTCTGAAATTTTTGATGAAATTGATTGGTATTATGTTGAAATTGATGTATGAATTTTGGTTGTGTGTTTGGATGGTGTTAGAAAATGGTTTTCATCAAAATAAGTTTGGACTAGGTTGCTGGAATTTCTGTTGTCCTGTCAAGGTGGTTCACGAATTTTCTGGAATATTTTTGGGTTTTTCATGAGCTATAAAAATTATATGTTGGATTAAACATATTAAAATAACTACCTGAATTTTCTTGGGTTTTATTTTTAAGGTTTGATGCCTCAGAAAAATCAAAACCAAAATGAGGCAGATGCTCCTGATTGTTGATGGGGCAGTAAACTTGTCCAAATTTATTACCATAGCAAATGATTGAACTAGCTCTTGATATTTTTACATGAAATTACTAATATATTGAAGTGTCACTTTAAATTTTATTGTGAATTAATTCAATCATTTTCTGGGGTTAAAAATTAGGGGAACTCAATTCTGGTTGGAAATTGGTGGCCCCTGACCACTAAATTTGTACATTTTCTGAGGTAGCTATAGAGCTCCGTTTGTCCTGAAATTTTTACAGGTTATTCTAGACACATTGAAGTGTCATACAGAATTTTTGTGACTCTTGAAATGGCTGTTTGATATGATAATGAAATGTTGTACCTAGGACGGTAACTTCTCCCATTGTGCTGGGAATGGAACAATGCTTTGATTTGAGAATGTAATGGCACTTTGGCTTCTAGTATGACATGAGTATTTGATATTAAGTATTTGGCCATGTGACTTATGACATGTAAATGCATGCTATGGATTTTAAAGATTGAAGTATGAGAAAAGAATAGAGAATTTCATTGTGAATGATTGCCTATATGTGGCCTATGTATGCATTTGAGAAAGAGAAAAGTGTATGATGCCATTATAAGGATGTATAAATTTAATTGTGCATGTTCTAACATATGGACAAAATAGAAACAAGACTTAATTGAATGAGGAGAAGGCAAAAGTAGTAACTTCCCAAAATTTATTTTGAGTCGATAAACGTATTGGCTAGGAATAAGTCTATGTTGGATTCAGAAATGGAAAAAAATGAAGTTCGATGACCACGTATAGGAATAAGCTAGTCCTGTGGCAGTATTTCCCTTGTGTGGTGTGATCCACCATAAATACCTGTTGGGTATAAACGGATCTATTGTGGAATTGTCCACTGAAATTACCCAATTGGGTAAACTAAGTCTTTCATATGTCAATGAAAAGAAAATGCATTGATTTGATCTTTGTGGCCATAAGTGATACCATGTCACCTTGAGATAAATTCATTGCATGTATTATATGCTACATATCTTATTTTGAATTGTCTACCTTGTAACTTAGTAATTGTTCGAATGTGATGAGATATATGCTTGAAGTGACGAAATGCTAAAAGAACCCACTTCGGAGGAATGGTTTTTGAATATTAAAAATGAATCTTTGATATATGTCGATGCTCACATTTTCTTAATAACAAAGATGACTGGGGCGATGACGATGACATTATGATTTTGAAATTGGGAGTTGCCCTCCTGAGAATTTTAAAAATTCTCACCCTTATGTGTTTGTTTCGGTTCGCCTCAGGTTAAGCAGAAGGATGATGATCCTTCTATGCAAAGGAGTGGGATTGCTAGTGTAGTAGTTCCTGTTTTATTCCTGAACTTAGTGAAATGAGTATGTATGTAAATGTATTGAAGACGAATATGTACTAAAGCTCATATAGGAGCTTTCTTATGTATTTAACTGTATGTTTAATAAACTTGATGTTTACTTGTAATATGTTTTAATAGAATTACGCTTAGTTATCTTGTTACGTAAATTGAGCTTGCTATAGATAATTAAGGTCGCTAATTAACAAGTAACAACTCTAGAATACGATATCATAGCTTAAGAATGGGATTGTACTTGGGAGGATGTTACATATCAATGAACACTACGAATGTCGCCATTGAATTGAAGACAATGATGGGAAAGAAGAAAGAGGGAGTGAGAATCTTGCTAAAGAATTTCTCATAGAGAAATGCCCTTTAGAGTGACATCATCATAAATTTCTTCAAGAACATTAAAATTTCATTATGAATAGTAAGCATACAAAGATTCATATATTAAGTTCTAAAGCATCCATTATTGAGGTACATTCATTTTATCATACTTGTAATGCATCATATTTATCATGACATGCAAAGCTTAAACTTTTAGTACACATATAACATCATAGCAAATTACATTATGCATAGTTCACGATTCATGAGTGACATTTCTTAGTTCTTTGGGTGACTTAAAGTTAATTCATCATTATATCTTGGGGCCACCTTATTACTCTTACCTTTTGAGAGTACTTCTAGGTTATGAGCTTCATACCTCACTAGTCGTCACTAGTATATACTTATCCCTTTTGATAAGTTAAATTTCCTAACTTGGAGTACGGGATAGAGGCAAGAATCACCTTTTCACCACCTATAGTTTGATGGGTCCAAAGGATCATGTTCTCATGTTTATTAGTCACCTTAAGTCTTAGCATGTTACATCATGATGCAAAACATAACTCATAATCATCATGGCATTTTCTCATAACTCATGCATAAGCAATCTCAATGTTTACAAAATATAACATGCAACATGATGTATTATCTTTAAAGATCAGTACTTCTCATTGTAACACCCTAATAATTAACCCAATACACCTAGGCGTGATTAATTACTAGACTTTACTCTTTGCTTCAGTTCCTTAATCATGCTTTGAAAATACTTAGTGAAATTACGAGCCATTTTTTTTTAAACATAATTGAAAACGTGAGCCGCGCTTAACGTGAATGATTTAGCAAAATTTAAAAGACACATAGGAATTTACAAACATCACATCATAATATATTGGCTCCATCATACAGCATCCATAATTACATATCATATAGATATTTTGCCTACCAACAGAATAAGACTAAGTGTAGGCAATCTAATAAAACATAAATAATATATGGATGGAAGGACATCCATTAATGGCACCTAGTAATAACACTCAGGGATAGGGATAGATATCTGAAATATACGAGTGAAACTCAGGATTCAAGTTCACTACCGTGAGCCTCAATGTGATTCACGAACGCTTCCTTCTATTTCTGAAGACGAGATGGAAAGAAAAATAGAGGGAGTGAGAAACTTATAAAAAGAATCTCAGTAGGGTACTCACCTCATGATGCATTGTGTCATCATCATCGTCCCCAGGAACCTCGGGTTATTATGAAATAGTGAGCATGCTAAGATTGATTTATTAAGTTCGAAAATATACTTTACCGAGGTTCGTCGGTTTTAATCATGCGTCTTATAATGCATCATAAACTTAGCATGTCATGTTTATAATGAACTTTTCCTTTCATATATAATAACATAGTTATGCATAAAATCACATCATATTCCTCATCATCATTTCATAATACTATGCATAGCAGAATATCATATTTCTCATCATCATCTCATAAATACTATGCATAGCAGAACATCATATTCACATAATGCATTTACTTAGTTTCTTAGGTGACTTAAAGTTACTTTCATCATCATTTTCCTGGGCCACCCTATACTCCACCCTTTTGGGAGTAATCTAGGTTATGAGCTCATACCTTGCTAGTCGTCACCAGCATATACTTATCCCTTTTGATAAGTAAAAATTCCGTCTCTACCCTTTTGAGAGAACAGACTAGGGGCAAGAATCACCTTTTCACCGCCTATAGTTTGATGGGTCCAAAGGATCATTTTCTCATATATTTTGAGTCACCTTTAAGTCTTTGCATGTTATATCATAATACAATTCTTCATTCATAATCATCATAACATTTTCTCATTTATAGTCTTATGCCGAAATAATATATACCAACTGTAATCATGCATCTGGGAGATTCCAGGAAAGAGAGGTGGGTCACAATGGACACGCTTAAATACCAAATCTTTCCTTAGCCAGAATCTTTCCAAATTGCACTCTTAAGTAATACACTTTCTTCCAGTAACAGAATATGTCTTTATTTCATGCATAAGTTTTCATTGTTTGCAACAACAACTATAACATACAAACCAGGGAATCAATCAATGACACCAAATTCTTAATAAGCATCAAATCACATTTTAAGTACACATAAATTACTAGCTTCCCATAAAATTCTTACAAAGTTTTAAAACTCTTTTAGAACTAATTCCTTTTGTTAAACTTGAAAGAAGTCATAGGACTTTAGGCCTAAATTAACCATGGGACCGATTTATAACTTGAAAGAATGTTCATAATTAAATCTTTCACTTAAGATAAAAGGAGCAAGTCTTGAGCTTTAGAGATTTAGGTGACATCTTTGAATTATTACCATGCTATGCAACCTTATTTTAATCTTATCTTTATAAGGTGATAGCTTGGAATTATAAACATGATATGCAATTCCATTTCTTTATCTTTAAGATTTAAGGTGATAACTTGAAAATTAAACATGATGCAAGAACTTGTAATATAAACATGATGCAAGAAGCTGAAGGCGGTAATCCGCAGGACCGGTGAGGGAGAAGAATCTTAAGCAAGGAGCGGCGGTAGTCCGCACGGACCGGTGAGGGAGATGAGAATTACATTTTTTTTAAGCTCCAATTCTCAAGACTTCTTAAAGAATAAATTCTTTAACTCCAATTATCTCATTTCTTCGCTTATGATTCATAAGCAAGTCTTTGAGCTCTAGGATTTTTAGGTGATGACATAAAATAAACATGCCATGCATTGATTCTTTTAGCCATTATAAAATAAAGTGAGAGCATAAAATAAACATGAGATGCAACTTCTTTATTATCTTTAGAGATTAAGTGACAACTTGAAATTTAAACATGAAATGCAAGCTTGAAATTTAAACATGAGATATGCAAGTTCATTTATTTATTCTTGAGAATTTAGTGATGACATAAAATAAATATGGTTATGCAAGGCATAAACTTAAACATGGATGCAAGTTCACTTGATTTCTTTACTAGAGCTCCTTCAAGACTTTAAGAGAATTATGTTTTCAACCCAATATATGTATCTTAGCAAGACAAAGTAAAAATACATATTTCATATTCAAACCTCAAGATAAAAACATTATTCTTTAAAGTTTTGCATTAAATGGAATGTTCAAGCTTTAGAGGCCTAACTTGTGATGGATTTACAACCCATATTCAAGGTCCTCATCATCAAGCCATCATTTCATTCCTTCCTAGGCCATTTGGCCGAAACCATGAAAGGAAAATAAGGAAAGAAAAACTGAAATTTTAGAAGCTTTGGAAACTAGTGAAACCTTCAAGTTTTAGAGATCTAACTTGTGAAAGCTTTGCAACCAACACTCAAGAATCTCATCATCAAACCATGGTCTCATCATAAGCTAGGCCATATGGCCAAAATACTTTAAAAAGAAAGGAAGAAGAAACTGAAAATGAAAACTTAAAAGAAAGCTCATGAAATCATCATTTTGAACCAAGAACAAACTTGCAAAGCATAAAATAAACTTAGAAACAACTCCCTACCTAATTTGATTTGAAAGAAAGGAAGAGAACTTGGTTTCCTTGAGTGAAATGAAGAAAATATCCTTGAAAACTGAAGGGAGAATTCAGCCAAGAGAAGAAAGAAAGAAAGCTTTTGGTGCTCCTAAAACTAGAATTTGTGTAAGTTATGAACTAAGCATCTAAACTATCTTCAAGCATGCCTATTTATAGAGATTTTGCAGCTCATAAATGGACAAAGGAAGGAAAGAAATCTGACCAAAAATTAGAGAAAAAAAATAAGGAAGAAAAATCATTTTGTTTGGTGGCTTAAAACATGGAATCATGTTTCCATGTTTTCATGATTCTTTGTTTTCATTCTTTGGATTTTTGTGTAATAATTTTCTGACTTATTACTCAATAATTTCGTGCATTACAGCCTTGTGGAAGAGGATTTTGTGTGTTCCATGTATTTTTAGGTGTAGGCAAGGTATTCATGCAATTTAGAGAATTTACGGTTAAGGGTTTAAGTGAATTACTAAGCAATTTGGGTGTTTTAAGCAATTTTAGGTTCTAATCAATCTAAATAAATAATTTTGACTCTAGATTAGTAATTAGAATTTAATAAGCTTTAATTTGAGCCTAATATTGCTTAGGTTTCGTTAGACAAATCAAAAATCTCAAAATTTGTAAAACTACAAAGAGGGGGCAAAACGGTCATTTTACTTAAAAATTGCCCGAGACCACCCGAGCTTAACCAATGGTTAATCATGGCTTAAAAACACCTTTTAACACATTTTAGTGAGGTTCGGGCTAAGTCGGCACGCAAATCGGAGTTAAAACGGCGTAAGGGCGTTTTGGTCATTTCGCGCGTCGAAGCTCAAAATTAGGATTCTTCTCCTCTATTAACACACATAACACAAACAATCCCTTATTAACATCAAAACATCCCCTTGAGGATGGGTGGGGCCCACGATCCTCATTTTCTGAGTAAAATAACCTCAGGGGCATTTTGGTCATTTTACACGTAGAAAATTGGGGTTTGCAATACTTGCACGAATTGCTCCTAACTTCTCTTCTAACGTTATATTCCTTTATTAAGGATTGTTTGGTCTCAAATTTTATATAATATTTACCTACGGTAATTCGGTAATTCCTAATGATAGTAAAAATTCCAGTAAAAATTGGGCGTTACATTTGATAGCATATATAGCACATAAATTCAACATTTCAAATAATTTCAACACATAAAATGATTCTATAATCCTTTTAAAGCACATATTTTTGCACACTTGAGTTCTAAGTCATCCTTACATCTAAATGGTAATCGTTTCCAATCAACTTGTTCGGACTAAAAAGATGGCTTGGTAATTGATTACTTGGCCTGGTCATCGATTACCATAATTAAATTTTATCCTGGGTATGAGGAACATCTGGTAATCAATTACATGGTATGGTAATCGATTACTAAGGCTAAAAACTTATTAGGAAAATGAAGAACATCATGGTAATCGATTCCAAGTTAAACTGGTTCTGGGCATGAGGACAGCCTTGGTAATCGTTTAAATTTAGTAATCGATTATCATAACCTAAAATCCTTCAAATAACCATTACTGTTAATTGATTACATAAGCTGGTAATCGTTCTGGAACATACGGAATTTGAGAAAACATGGTTTGTAACACATTCCAACTCTTTCAACACCTTAAGACCTCTTAAAACACCTTCTCTATCTCTTTGAAAACATCTTCACATTTTTACTAATCAAAACCAACATTGTATCATGACTAAGGCACATCCACAAGTCATGGTTAAAATTTGCATTTGGGGATACCAGGGTAAGATTTTTGAGCTCTAGGAGTTTAAGTGATGACATAAAGATAGACATGCTATGCAAGGTTCATTTTAGATCCTTATCATTAATATGTGATGACTTAAAACTTAAATATGCTAGACAAGGGAATATAAACATGAATGCAAGTCCATTTCTTATTTTAGTGCTCTAGGCCTCTTAGAGTATTCACCTAATCATAATTTAACTTTAAGGTTGAGATAGGTAGGCTTTGATTAGTTGTTAAGTGATAACTTGAAAATAAATATGCTAACAAGGAAATATAAACATGAATGCAAGGACTTGAAAGTAAACATGAATGCAAGTCCATTTCTTATCTTGTTAGAGCTATCTCAAGCTTTAAAGGATAATCTACTAACCCCAATCAATCTAACCAAATAAGAATGAGTTTTAAAGCCTCTGACACCATGGCCCTATGGCATTTGTTTAGACTCATCATCAAACTCAAGGAAAAACCAACAAAGACAACCAAAAACCTTCTTATTTGATCATTCTTTCAAAACAAAGATGAAGCCAACCTTAAGCTCTAGAGGTTTACACATGGTGGTCTTTACAACCAATGCAAAGATCTCTTCATCATCAAGCTATGGTTCTTCAATAATCCAACAACAACAAAACCAAAGAGGGAGAAAGAAAAGGAAAGATCAAAATTGAAAAAGAAGAAAAAAAGAAGAGGAGCAACCAACCACAACTTCAGCTAAAAACTCATCCATTTCATACATCACTAAATTTGAAAAATATAAGAAGAAAATAGAGAAAGAAAACTCAAAACAACTCCCTACCAAGTTTTGTGTGAAGGAAGGAAAGAAAGCTTGGTTTCTTGAGATGAAATAAGAGGAAAATCTTCTTGGAACCTTGAAAGGGAATTCGGCCAAGGGGAAGAGACTCTTTGAGCTTAGGAAGAAAATTTGAAGTGTGCAAATGTGTGTAAAGGTTTTAATGAGCTTTCAAGCATGCCTATTTATAGAGAAGTGAAACTCATGGATGGCCTTTGGGGGGATTGTGAACGCAGTCTTTGGGAGGAAAAGAGAAAAGAAATATCTCTTGATTGGTATGGGTTTGGGTATGGTCAAGACATGGTGAAGTATGGCTCCAAGTATGGTCCAAAGTATGGCTTAGAGTATGGTCCTTGAGTGAAATTAAAACAACATGTGATGGATTTAGGGGGGAATGGCTTCGGCCATAAAGCCCAAGGAGGAGAAAATGTGTCTTCTAATTGTGGTTTAAAGGTGTATTTAGGTATATCTTTGATTAGCCTTTTGATTAGGAATTTGTAAGTAAGTGTTTAGGTAAAGTAATGGGTAATTAAGGCTATCAAGACATGATTAAGGAATTGTTCTTGCTTCATTAGTGAAATACAATTCAATTTATATCTAAAACCTTTTACAAACACAATTCCTTAAATTAAGGAATTGGAGAAAGAAAATACTATTTAAGATTCCATGACATGACATCTTGATTCTTAAGACAAGATTAAGGTGTATCTAAGCAATCTTAGGTTCTAATCAACCTTGATGAATTATTTTGACTCTAGATTAGTAATTACAATTTACTAATTTTAATTAAGTCTAATATTGCTTAGGTTTTGCTAATTGCGTCATTAAACCCAAAAATGCACAAAGCTAGGGACAAAACGTAATTTCCATGAACTTCCATGGGCCTCCGGGCTTGACCAGTTGTTAAACATAGCTTAAAAACATCATTTAAAACCTTTTGGTGAAGTAAGAGTTCATTGGCACATAAATTAGGGTTGAAAAGCCGTATGGGCGTTTTGGTAATTTCGAGCGTCGAACTGAAAAATGAGATTCTTTCTGCTCTATTACCTCACATAACACATGTAATCCTCCATCATTATCAAAACATCCCCTTGAGGATGGCCTCCAGGCGATCCTCATTTTAAGGTAAAATAGCCTCAAGGGTATTTAGGTAGTCTTTATCTGAGAAAATCGAGAATTACATTACTCCAGGTCCTAAAGAGATTCGCCTCGAAATTCATTACATAAGAGCGCTCGGGATCCTGTGCTTGAATGTCTAGACTCTAGCTCCCACGTGAGTTCTCGGTTTGCCTCGTGCCAACGTGACTTTGACTAATGGTCCGCCTTATTCCTAATTGTTTAACTCCTCGAGATAAACGTTCTCGTAAGGTAGTAGGTTACATGTTTGGTCGTCCCTTAATTGTACATGTTTTGGCTCTAGTACCTGACTTGTGTAATGCACGGGATAAGTGGTGGCGAGATAAGAAGGCATGGACAAGGAGCGGGTTCATGCCTCCAAGCGGAGGGGTACATGAATGAACCGATTACACAGGAATAAGAGGATCCTGGACTGTATAGGTATAGGGACTTGTAGATTTAAGGAGGGATTATATGAATTGATTGGTACTAACTATGCCACAAAGATGTATCTTTCTCGTTAGCCCATCACGAAAGAATTCCAGCGGTAAGCGTGTTTGCTTGACATGGGATAATTTTGGGATGGGTGACCTCATGGAAATTTTCCAGAAGCGTGTGTGAGTGTAGAGAGACAAAGCACGCCTGTGCTGGAAGACCCATGTTGGTTTGTGGGGGCAATCGTTCATCCATAAAGAAGCAGATATTACAAATGGTATCAAGCCTGCACCTACCAAGTATAGTGTGGTTCGAGGACAAACCAAGTGGAAGATGGTAGGCATGTGATGCCTGGGGACGGCGGGAATGATCATTGGTGCGGAGAAGGCACGGACAAGGAGCGCTCTTCCTCCAAGCGAGGGGTAAGTGAATGAATTGATTACACACCAGAATGAGAAGGATCCTAAGTCTCATAGGTATGGGACTATAAGAATTAAGGAGGGCTTATATGAATTGATTAGTATTACCTATGCTACAAAGATGCATCTTTCTTTGCGGTAGCCCATCACGAAAGAACTTCCACAGTTAAGCATGCTTGACATGGGGTAATTTTGGAATTGGTGACTTCTTAGGAAGTTTTTCCAAAAGCATGAGTGAGGACAAAGCCCACTGAAAAGATCAGTGTTAGTTTTGGGGACAGTCGAATCCATAAAGCGCGGGATGTCCATCGGGTTAGATTGATACTTCCTTCACTGGGAGATATGAAAAACATCATGAAGGTTGGATAGACTTGGGGTAGGGCTTGCGGTAGGCTATAGACCCGACTTTCTAAGGATTTGGACTCAAGAAATTGGAGCTCAATTTCTTTACTTTCATTGCTCGAGACCTTATGCTTGTGGTAGGGGTGATCCTTAGGGAACACATAGTCCTTTTTCTTGAAAATCTAGCGGCTTCAGGAACTTTTGGTGGCTTTTACTGTCAACTTTGAGCGTGAAAATCTTATCCCTAATTTTCTTGATTCTGTTAGTCATTTCCCTCACCACATCAGGTCGAGTAGACTTTGCTCCTCGGTTTTATACCAACATGAGGGCGATTGACATTTTTGTCCATAAAGGGCCTAGTATGGTGCCATGCCAATGCTTCTTAGATAACTATTGTTATATGCAAATTCGATTAATGAGGTGCTTTCCCCAACTCCTCTTTGATCCAAGACACACGCCCTTAACATATCTTCTAAGGTTTGGATAGTTCTCTCAATTCGACTATCCGTTTGTGGGTGGTAAGCTGTGCTTAGACATAACTTTGAACCAAACACTTTGAAAGGCTCCCCAAAACGTGACATAAATCGCGAATCAAGATTCGAAATTATCGTCGATGGTACTCGTGTAACCTTACTATTTCCTGAATATATAACTTTGCCAACCTATCCAAGGAATAAGTCACCTTAATAGGTAAAAAGTAAGCTAACTCCATCGCGATACCATATTACCCATATGGCATCATGGTTCGCTTGGGTCCTTGGTAGTTCCAGTTACAAAATCCATGGAGATACTATCCCACTTCCACTTGGGGATAGACAGGGGTTGTAACATTCCAATGGTCTTTGGTGCTCAATCTTCACCTTTTGACACACCAAGCACTTACTCGCCCATGTGTACATATTTTTCTTCAATCCTGGGCCACAGAACATTTCTTTAAATCTTGATACATCTTGGTGGCACGGGATAGAGGGTGAAATGGCTCTTATGGGCTTCCTGCAAAATCTTCTTGCAGAGGTCACCACTAGCATGTACACATATATGCCCTTCAAACCTCCACAAACTATCACTCCCTTGAGTGAAACCTTTTTAACTCTGAGCTCCGCCTCTAGGGTCTCTTGAAATTCTACATCTTCTCTTTGGGCTTGAGCAATTCTTTCCTTGAATTAACTCGTCACACTAAGATGGCAAGCTCTTGTGCCCTTAGTGGTCAAGGTCATTCCTAGGTTTAGGTCTCTAAACTCCTCAATAGACTCAGCACCTAACCATCAACGGATACTTTTAAGGATTTTCTACTTAGAGCATCGGCTACAATGTTGGCTTTGCCTGGATGGTAGTTCAACCCAAAATCATAATCTTTCAAGAACTCCATCCATCTCTTTTGCCTCATGTTGAACTCTTTGATCAAAGAATATTCAAACTCTTATGATCGGAGCACACCTCAAACTTAACTCCATACAAATGGTGTCTCCAAATCTTCAAAGCAAACACGATGACTAACTCAAGGTCGGAATAGGTAGGTAGTTTGCCTCATGTGGCTTGAGTTGTCTTGACTAATAAGCCACCACTTGCCTATTTCATCAAGTACGCAACCAAACCCTTTCAGAAGCATCACAATATACCTCAAAAGGTATATTGGGGTTCGATAACACCAAAACGGGGTTGAGGTTAGCTTGCATTTTAGCCCCTGAAAGTTCTTTCGCACTTCAGGGTCCATGAAAAGGGGTGTTTTTCCTAGTCAACTTGGTTAAAGGTAAGGAAATTCTGGGAGAATCCTTTGATGAACCTACGGTAATAGGCTAGACCCAAAAGCTTTAATCTCGTCCGTTCTAGGTCTTTCCATCATCACCGCCTCCACTTCCTGGGTCTCCAGCAATCCCTCCTTTGGATACTACATGTCCTAAGAACTTCACTCTCATTAACCAAGAATTCACACTTAGCCAGCTTGGCATATAGTTTCTTTTCCTTCAAGATCTCCAACACTATGGTTAGGTGCGTTTCATGCTCCTCGTGGGTCTTAGAGTATATGAGAATATCATCTATAAAGACAACCACGCAGATCTAAATAGGGTCGAAAGATCTTATTCATGTAATCCATAAACACGGCCAGAGCATTGGTTAACCCAAAGGACATAACTCCAAACTCAAAATGGCCTATCAAGTGCGGAAGGCTATTTTTGGTATATCCTCATCTCTCACCTTTATTCTGATAGTAACCTACCTCAAATCAATCTTGGAAAACATTACCGCACCTTTTAGTTGGTCCATTAGGTCATCTATCCTAGGCAAAGGGTACTTGTTTTTCAGGTTTACTTTATTCGTGCCTATAATCCAACACATCTCATACTTCCGTCCTTTTTCTTCACAAACAACATTGGGCTCCCCAGGTGATGCACTAGGCCTAACAAACTTTTCTCCGAGATCCTCTCGTGATCTTTAGACTCGGCCAATTCCATGGTAGGCATTCTATATGGGGCTATGGATATGGGTCCTGTTGAAAGGTTTATAGAAAATTCTATTTCTCTAAGGGGAAACTCCGGTATCTCATTCTGGAAATACTTCGGATAATTTCTCACTATCGGTATCTCTTCAATACTCTGCCAAAAGTTTACATCAAGCGGCCAAAGAACATAACATTTATCCTCACCCTTACACAGATTATTTATGTACAAACTTATGGGTTTCCTAGGTTCATAGGGAATTGGAAGAAAGGTGATGGTTTTCTCATGGTTCAATAATACACGTTGGCCCTGAGCCAATCCATGCCAAGAATCACATCTAAACCTTGCATGAGTAAACAAATGAAATCTAGAACAAAAGGTCTATTTTCAATAGTAAATCTTAGTCTGAGCAACATTTACAAGTCCTAATAGGTTTTAGATGGGGTGGAAACGGATATTAAAAGGAAGTTCTACTAGATGCAATTTAAGGGCTTCAACACAAGAGTGGGATATAAAAGAATGAGAGAGGCAGAATTCAAAAAGTACAATTAAGTTTTTACCATACATTTAGCACTTACTATAACATCCAAAAATCATTTAAAAATTAATTTAAGATTTATTAGTCGTAATTTGAAAATTTGCAGTTGAGCAATGATGAGGATGGACCGTGGATGTGTTAAAAAAAAAAAATTTAAGCCCGGGTGAATAGTAACCTTGCGGGCCACGGACACGTTAGGACAGCCAAAACCCAGGAATTGAAGACTAGGGAATGCAGGGAAACTAGAAAGAGAGGGTTGAGGTTAAAAATAGTTAGAAAAGATAATTTTATACTTGAATTTATTTTTCGGGCAATGTTTGATTACCCGATCCAAATTTTTGCCGTTCAATAAAATTTCGTGTGCGATTTCTAACAGAAAGATATTTTAATCTTTGCAAAAGGGTAATGTCTATCCTTTAGAGCCAAGTGTAAGGCTAAGATTTGATCTTGAATTACAAGATCAAATCCTAGCCATTTATCTTGCTTTCTTGTAGGAAAAGTTTAATTTTATATTAAATTAATATTAACCCAATCTAAACCATTTAAAGCCACCAAACTTGCCAAATTATATCATCATTCTTGGCCAAACAGCAAGAGGACCATCAACCTCCATTGCCAAGAGCTCAAACTTTCATTCCAAGCCCAAAAACACTAGCCTAGAGTTGTTAAAACTTCAAAGTTCCTTTACTAAACTTGTTCTACCTAAACCCACAAATCTAACCGATTAAAATCTCAAATCTCCATCAACCCTCACCTTGATGCCTTGCTTCCTCACTGATTTAGGAAGGTTTTGGGTGTGATTTGGGAGCTTTGAAGTGGAAGGGATCAATCTTGGAGCAACTTGAAGCTAAGAATCCATTAAACACCAAAAGTAGGGTTTTCTTGCATTTTCTTTTTCAAATTTATTCGGTGTGATCTGATTGAGCTAGGTCCAAAATTTCTTGTAATATTCGTTGATGTTATGTTGATATTGATGTATGAATTTTGGTGGTGGGTTTGGATGGTGTTAGAGTATGATTTTTGTTAAAGGAAATCTTAACTAGGTTGCTGGATTTTTGGCTTTCCTCCGTAGTTATGCAGAATTTTCTGGTATAGTTGTGGGTAGTTTCATGATTATAAAAATTATATGTTTTTAACATCTTAAAATAAATATATGAATTTTCTTGGGTGTTAATTTTAAGGTTTATTGCCTCAAAAAAGTCAGAAGGAAATGAGATTAATGTTGTCTTCATTGTTGAAACTGAAGCAATAAAGTTGTTTGATTTTATTACTATAGCAAATGATTGAACTAGCATTTGAAATTTTACACATAGTTAATAACATATTGAAGTATCACTGTAAATTTTATTGTGCATTGATTCAATCATTTTCTATGGTTAAAAATTATGAGAACTTTTCTAGGTTGTGAATTGGTGGTCCTGACCTCTAAATTTGTGCAATTTACTGAAGGAGTTAGAGAGCTCTATTTGTGTTGAAATTTTTATGGGACCTTGTGGACACATTGAAGTGTCTTGGGTAATTTTTATAGCCTCTAAATTGATTTTTTGATGGGCAACTGAATAATCTTCCCAATTACTGGAAATGAACCCAAACCTTGAATTGGTAATGTAATGACATTTGGTTCAAGTATGATGTATGTGAATGCATGCTAGCAACTTAAAAGATTGGTTTATGAGACCTGATTGAAAATTTTATTATGAATGGATACTTATATAAGCTTGATAATGATGTATATGTTAAGTAGATAAAAAGTCTCCTTTAATGGGCACGGGAAAGTCCCCTTTAATGGGCACGGGAAAGTCCCCTTTATGGGTACGGAAAAATCCTGAGGGCACGTAAATTTAGAATACAATACTATGATATGGAGTAGTATTATGTGTGCATATTAAGTGATTGAATAATAAAATAAACCCACTAGAAGGATGATTTTAGAACTTTAAAATGAATCTTTAGTCTGTTGTATGATCATATTTTCTTAATAAACCGAAATGGCTAGGGTGATGACGATAACATTATAAGTGTGTAACTGGGAGTTGCCTTCCTCCGAATTGTATAATTCTCACGCCTACTTGTTTGTGTTCCCGTATCACCTCCAAGTTGATCCGAGAAACAATGGGGTTGCTACGTGAAGAGCGGGACTCCAGTAGTTTAGTAGTTGATGTCTTTTTTTTTTTTTCCTACCTCTTAGTTAGAGTTATAAGTACGTAAATGAAATAAAGAACATATTGTATTAAAGCTCTTAGAAGAGCTTCCTCTTGTACTTAGCTATGTATTCAATAAATGTTTGCTCCTTTGTTATATATATTTTAACAAAATCAATACTAGTTACTCCACGATTCGATCGATTTTGCTATAGATAATTAAGAACGGTCCACTAATCTATAAGTAACAACTCCTAAGCATAATGTCATGACTTAAGGATGACATTGCACTTGGAAGGATGTTACACTTACCTCCCATGAGATTCTGTGACTTCGTCGTTTCCTCAGTATTGCAGTAAAGCCTTTCATTGGTCCTGTGGGTTAGGATTTGGGTTACAGGTTACTTATCGTGAGTCTCGAAAATGTGCCCAAGCTTTCGCACCGGTAACAATATTCATTCGGCTCGACATGGTAAAATCCTATGATTCTTGCCACACTTGGGACGTCAGTGGGTGGTAGGATCTGGAGGTGCTGCTGAGCTCTTTGAGGTGCCTTCCCTTTGTTGTTGTGGTTGTGGTTGTTGTTGTTGTGGTTGTTGTTGTTTGGTCTACCTTGGTAGAAATTCCTTTGCGGTGCTCCGGCTTTGATGGATGGGAAGGGGTCATCTGCCTCTTGAACATAACCTTGAGGTACCAGCTTCTTGGTGATCCTGTCAAATTTTGCGGTACTCAACTTTCTGTCCTCCCTCAATGATGTGGCATTTGTTAACTAAGGTGAAGAAGTCCCTAATTTCCAAATGTGCAAGCGCAACATTGAGCTTAGCCTTCAGCCCTGACTCATACTTGATACACTTCCAATACTCATCGGGGTTGCCTTGATACATCCTTGAAAATTTGATGAGTTCTTCAAATCTTGCGGTTTATTGAGCGATGTTCATGTTTCCTTGAACGAGTTGCATGAACTCGATGTCCTTGGCATTTCAGATAGATTTGGAAAGTACTTCTCATAGAAATAGGCCTTGAACACTCCCAATCTATGGCAGTGCCGTTGTATCCAAGAGCCTTTGGGCTCGGTCCACCAAAACCTAGCATCTCCATCGAGCATGTAGGTGGCGAAGGTTACTTTCTACTCCTCTGTACATGGTACCACCGTAAAGATCTTTTCCATGCTCCTAATCCATTCATCAGCAATATTTGGGTTGATAGTCCCCTTGAAGGTTGGAGGTTCACCTTACGGAACTCCTCAAAATGAGCATGCTTAGGGACCTCGGTTCCTTGACCCGTACTAGCCCGGAAATCTTGATCCATCCTCTCCATCATCATTCTCATAGTCCTTGCCACATCGCAAAGTGCTTCGCGTCTCGTGTTCTTGAATTCTAAGAGTTCCTAAGTTCTGTTGTTGATGTGCCATTGGCTCCTATACACACGAAACGGCAACACTGAGTTGATTAGGCTCAATACTCCATGTAAAGTGAGCAAGTTACCATAGCATGTGCAACACACGGCAGTCATGCATCTCTAATCCTCAAGCTTATCCTAATGATAAAACATCTACATATGACATTTCTAACGTATTATGCTTAAGAAGCATAGTCAGTTCAATCCTCAGGCTCCATGAGAACCGAAACTCTGATACCAAAATGTAACATCTTAATAATTAAATCAACACGCCTAGGACGTATTTCAGTTGATTATTAGATATTACTCTTTGCTCCAGTTCTTTAATCATACTTAAAATATACTTAAGGAAAATATGAGCCTTTTTTTTTTTTGGAACATAATTGAAACGTGAGCCGCGCATAACATAAGCGATTATTAGCGGAGAGCGGAACATGTAGAAGAACAACATAAACAGAAACATCATATAGGCTCCATAAAGATCATCCATAAGCACACCATACTTAAATATATAAATAAACTACGCACCCATGGAAGGTGAGTTAAGTTCGTACATCATCATAAAAGCAAATATATAAAAAGGGAAAGTACAATAGAAAACATATCCACCTAGTGCACCTATGATAGATAACCTCAACACAAAAATAAGGCTATCCTAAGCTAGTGGTGTGTGTGCACTAAAGGCCTCCAAGAACTCTATGGCAACTGACCCTGAAAAGGTGCAACGTAACCAATCCATGCACGATGCCATCGGAGGGTACGTGCTGTCCCATCCTGAGGACACATGGATGGTCTCTATGCTAACCTCGGCTGAACCACTGTCTCCTCACTACCCTCCCACATGTGTGGAGGAGTAGATCTGGAGTATATATGAGTAGGTGTGTCCTCTGCGGTCGTCTCGAGTGCCTCGAACGAGGGACATAGTCTGGAAAATCACGATGAGCTGATGTGGAGGGGTGCGTGCGTAGAATCCTCTCATTATGCATACATGCCCACTCGAAGACCATGTCGTCGCCATAGGGGAATGTCTGAGAATCGGTAGCTAGGAACGGGGTGTGCGAATGGACGTCCTACGAACATGAATACTCTAATGGCGCAACAATCCCTCAAAATGATTCGATCGGTGCTCCGGATCAAAATGTACCTCCCAACTAGGGGTATCAATGAACACTACGAATGTCGCCATAGGAATCTGAAGACAATGATGGGAAGAAAGAAAGAGGGAGTGAGAATCTTGCTAAAGAATTCTAGGTCAGCAATCTCCTATCTAGAGTGACATCATCATCGTCTTCAAGGACCTCAAGTTTCATTATGAAAAAGTAAGCATACAAAGATTCATATATTAAGTTCTAAAGCATCCATTATCGAGGTCCATTCATTTTATCATGCGTCTTGTAATGCATCATATTTATCATGACATGCAAAGCTTAAACTTTTAGTACACGTATAACATCATAGCAAATTACATTATGCATAGTTCACGATTCATGAATGACATTTCTTAGTTCTTTGGGTGACTTAAAGTTAGTTCATCATCATATCTTGGGGCCACCCTATTACTCTTCCCTTTTGAGAGTACTTCTAGGTTATGAGCTCATACCTCACTAGTCATCACTAGCATATACTTATCCCTTTTGATAAGTTAAAGTCTTGACTTCAAAGTATGGGATAGGGGGCAAGAATCACCTTTTCATCACCTATAGTTTGATGGGTCTAAAGGATCATATTCTCATGTTTATTAGTCACCTTAAATCTTAGCATGTTAATCATGATGCAAAACATAACTCACAATCATCATGGCATTTTCTCATAACTCATGCATAAGCATTCTCAATGTTTCCAAAAGAAACTATAACATGCAACATGATGTATTCTATCTTTAAAGATCAAGTACTTCTCATAGCATCATATAGCACATAAATTTAACATCTCAAATCATCAACACATAAAATCATTCTATCATACTTTAAAGCACATATTTTTGCACACTTGGGGTTTTGGTAATCGATTACATATGATGGTAATCGTACCAAAATAGAAACTTGTTGGACTCAAAAATATGGCTGGTAACGATTACTTGGGCTAGTAATCGATTACAAGTTAAATTTTATCCTGGGTATGAGGAACATCTAGTAATCGATTACATGGTATGGTAATCGATTATTAATGTAAAACTGTTTCTGAAAAATGAAGAACATCATGGTAATCGATTACATGCAGGTAATCAATTCCAGAGTTAAACTGGTTCTGGTTATGAGGAACAACCTTGGTAATCGATTCCAAACCTAAAATCCTTCAAATAACCATTCTAGTAATCGATTACATAAGCTGGTAATCGTACCAAAACCTTCGGAATTTGAGAAAACATAATTTGTAACACATTCCAAGCTACTTCAACACCTTAAGACCTCTTAAAACACCTTTCTATCATCCCTTTGAAAACATCTTCACATTTTTACCAATCAAAACCAACATTGTATCATGACTAAGGCACATCCACTAGTCATCGTTAAAATTTCCATTTGGGGACACCAGGGCAAGTCTTTTGAGCTCTAGGAGTTTAAGTGATGACATAAAAATAGACATGCTATGCAAGCTTCATTTTAGATCCTTATCATTAATATGTGATGACTTGAAACTTAAATATGCTAGAGAAAGGAATATAAACATGAATGCAAGTCCATTTCTTTATTTTAGTGCTCTAGGCCTCTTAGAGTATTCACTCTAAATCACATCTCAACTTTAAGGTTGAGATAGGTAGGCTTTGAGATTAGTTGTTAAGTGATAACTTGAAAATAAATATGCTAGACAAGGAAATATAAACATGAATGCAAGGACTTGAAAATAAACATGAATGCAAGTCCATTTCTTTATCTTGTTAGAGCTCATCTAGAAGACTTTAAAGGATAATCTATCAACCCCAATCAATCTTAACTAAATGGGAATGAGTTTTAGAGCCTCTTGACACCATGGTCCTATGGACCTCATTTGTCTAGACTTATCATCAAACTCAAGGAAAAACTAACAAAGACAACCAAAAACCTTCTTATTTTCATCATTCTTTCAAAACAAAGATGAAGCCAACCTTAAGCTCTAGAGGTCTACACATGGTGGTCTTTACAACCAACACAAAGATCTCTCATCATTAGGTTATGGTTCTTCAATCAATAACAACAAAACTAAAGAAAGAAAGAAAAGGAAAGATCAAAACTGAAAAAGAAGAAGAACAAGAAGGAGCAACTCAACCACAACATCAACTAAAAACTCTTCCATTTCATACATCACTAAATTTGGAAAACATAAGAGGAAGAATAGAGAAAGAAAACTCAAAACAACTCCCTACCAAGTTTTGTTTGAAGGAAGGAAAGAAAGCTTGGTTTCTTGAGATGAAATGAGAGGAAAATCTTCTTGGAACCTTGAGAAGGAATTCGGCCAAAGGGGAAGGGAACTCTTTGAGCTTAGGGAAGAAAACTTGAAGTGTGCAAATGTGTGTAAAGGTTTCAATGAGCTTTCAAGCATGCCTATTTATAGAGAAGTGAAACTCATGGATGGCCTTTGGGGGCAGTGTGGTGACGCTTTGGGAGGAAAGAGAGAAGAAATATCTCTTGATTGGTATGGGTTTGGGTATGGTCAAGGCATGGTGAAGTATGGCTCCAAGTATGGTCCAAAGTATGGCTTAGAGTATGGTCTTTGAGTGAAATTAAAACAACATGTGATGGATTTAGGAGGAGAATGGCTTTGGATGACAGCCCAAGGAGGAGGAAAATGTGTCTTCTAATTGTGTTTTAAAGGTATGTTTAGGTGTATCTTTGATTAGGCTTTTAATTAGGAATTTGTAAGTAAGTGTTTAGGTAAAGTAATGGGTAATTAAGGCTATTAAGACATAATTAAGGAGTTGTTCTTGCTTCAATAGTGAAATACAATTCCATTTATATCTAAAACCTTTTACAAACACAATTCCTTAATTTAAGGAATTGGAGAGAAAATACTATTCAAGATTTCATGACATGGCATCTTGATTCTTAAGACAAGATTAAGGTGTATCTAAAGCAATCTTAGGTTCTAATTAACATTAATGAATTATTTTCACTCTAGATTAGTAATTAAAATTTACTAATATTTAATTAGAGCCTTGTAATACCACGATTTTCTATTAGTACAAATGACGAAATGCCCTGAGGTCATTTTTCACCGGAATTAAAGGTTAGCCAACCCAATCCTCGAATGGGTCAACTCAATGTTTGAAGGGGATTATGATTATAATGTTTGATATCCGAGATGAAAATCTCGTTCTCAAAACTCGGCACAAAATGACCAAAATACCCTGCTGCGTTTTATGTGGGTAAAAGGTGTCATTTAAGCTTGAAACTTTTCTAGGAAGTTTGGAATGATGTTTATAAGTGGTTTTTGATGTTTAGTCAGGCCGGAAGGTCCAGCAATTTATGCAAAATTACCATTTTGCCCCTAGAACAGTGCATAATGAACCTAATGATGTAATTAACCAAACCTAAGCAATATTAGGTTCTAATCGAAGATTAATTTATTTCGATAATTAATCTAGAGTCAAAATGATTTACTAAGGTTAATTAGAACCTAAGATTGCTTAGTTAAACTCAAATTGCATTCTTTGATTCAAGATTTCCTAGTCATGGAATCTTGAATAGTGTTTTCTTCTCCAATTTCTTGAATCAAGGAATTATGTCTATGATGTAATTTGACAAGAAAAGAGTTTTTAATTCCTTAATCTAGTAAGAATGTGTAACATCCTAATAATTAACCTAATACGCCTAGGTCGTTGATTAATTACTAGACTTTACTCTTTGCTTCAAGTTATTTAACCATACTTTGAAAATACTTAATGAAATTACGAGCCATTTAAAAAAAAAACATGATTGAAAACGTGAGCCTCGCATAGCGTGAATGATAATCGAATAAAGCGGAAAACCAACGGGCATATCATGAAAAACACATCATATTGGCTCCATCATATGACATCCATAATTACATAACACATAGATATTTTGCCAAAGAGTTAGGCTAGGTGTAGTCAATCAAACAAAACATAAATAGGATATGGATGGAAGAACATCCATTAACGGCACCTAATAATAATAATACCCAAAAATAGGGATAGATATCTGAGCTCACGTGCAAGGTTTAGCGATACGTTTTTCAAGGATGGTAAGCTAGTTTACAAGCTCAAGTGTATCTACCAGGTGAGAGCATCAACGGAAATCACGAACATCACCTTTACTTTCTGACAAGATGGAAAGAAAGAGGGAGTGAGAAACTTATAAAAGAATCTCGTAGGGTACTCACCTCATATGCATCGTGTCATCATCATCGTCCTCAGGAACCTCGGGGTTATTATGAAATAGTGAGCATGCTAAGATTCATTTATTAAGTTTGAAAATATACTTTACCAGGTCCGTTAGTTTTAATCATGCGTCTTGTAATGCATCATAAACTTAGCATGTCATATTTATAATGAACTTTTCCTATCATATATTTCATCAGCATATCATAATAACATAGCTATGCATAAGACCACATCATATTCCTCATCATCATATCATAAATACTATGCATAGAAGAACATCATATTTCTCATCATCATCTCATAAATGCTATGCATAGAAGAACATCATAATCACATAATAAGTTACTTAGTTTCTTAGGTGACTTAAAATTACTCATTTTCCTGGGCCACCCTATACTCCACCCTTTTGGGAGTAATCTAGGTTATGAGCTCATACCTTACTAGTCGTCACTAGCATATACTTATCCCTTTTGATAAGTTAAAGTCCTAACTCTACCCTTTTGAGAGAACGGGCTAGGGGGAATCACCTTTTCACCACCTATAGTCTGATGGGTCCAAAGGATCATTTTCTTAGGATCACCTTTTCATCACCTATAGTTTAATGGGTCCCAAGGATCATTTCCTCATAATTTTAAGTCACCATTAAGTCTTTGCATGTTATATCATAATGCAACTCATCATTCATAATTATCATGACATATTCTCATATTTCATGCATAAGCATTCTCATTGTTTGCAACAGCAACTATAACATGCAAGCTATGAAATCATTCAATAATATCAAATTCTCAATAGGCATTACATCATCATATAACTGACATTCCAAAGCATCAAAAGATGTCATCTAAAATTCTCAGTAAAGCTCCCTTAAACAAATGAACTCTAAAATCGGGTAACCTTAATTATCAAACTAATTTCTTATGTATCTAAGGGACTCATTACTATTATTACCATTAATTATAAGCCTTAAGAACATTATTAAACTATATGAGGCAGCATAGGCAGTAAATCTTTCTCAAGGTTTTACGTGTGCTAGAAGTTGCGTTTTTAACCCTTTTTCTTTACCGGCTTTCCCTATGAAGCTAAAATTAATTACTAAACCAATTATGAATCATTCTCACTTATCTAAACATAATAAAACCAAATTCTTATAACTTCTAAGGATTCTGGACAGAATGTATAAATTCCATTCTTTAGAGTTCTAGAAATCTTGCTTTTAAGTTTTCTAGTTGCTAGTTTCATTTTTTTTTTTTTTGTTCGGATAAATCCTATACTAATTGTTACCAAATTTTTTGTGGCTAACCAATATTAGACAGAATTATAACATACTAAAACAGATTTGGCAGTGACTAAATTTAAAGGGATAAAAAACTAGCTAAATTCTAGCTTTACGTTGTTTTATGTAGCTAGTTTCTCTTCTAACATGCATAGAATTGTTCCTCAACAATAAACATATCAAATCATCATCATAAGTAGTACTAAACTCAGATCAGTGGCTGAATCATGAACCTCACATAATTGCTTAAAATCACATTTTTAAGTACAAGTAAGATACTAGTATCCCGTAAAATCTTTGCAAAGCCTTAAAACTCTTTTAAAAACTAATTCTTTTTGTTACTCTTGAAAGAAATTTTAGAACTAAATCAGTAGCTTATTTAAAATCACTTTAGGCCTACCTTAATCATGAGGCCAATTTATACATTGAAAGAATCTTCACGATTAAAATTTTCACTTAAGATAAAAGGAGCAAGTCTTGAGCTTTAGAGATTTAGGTGATAACTAGAATCATAAACATGCTATGCAACCTCATTTTAATCTTGTCTTTATAAGGTGATAACTTGGAAATATAAACATGATATGCAAGACTTGAAATTTAAACATGATGTACAGGTCCATATTATTATATTCAAGAATTAAGGTGATTTGCTTGAAATATAAATATGATTATGCAAACTTGGAAATTTAAACATGATGCAAGAGCTTGAAATAAATAAGAAACTGAAACGGCGGTAGTCCAGCACTGGACCAATGAAGAGAAGAGAATCCTTATTACATCTTATTAAGCTCCAAAACTCAAGACTTCTTAAAGAATGAATTCTTTGACTCCAATAATCTTAAGGAAATTGAAAGTGAGCTTTAGAGTTCTTATTACCATGGTTCCAAGAACCTTATTTCTTTGCTTAAGAAAAATCTTGAAACATAACTTGTTGGTCTTTGTGACTAGATAAGGCTTAGGCAAACCTATCATCATCACTTGACTGAAATATGCATCCTTAGAATGCTACCATTTTCCAACTTTGCTTGTGATACTTGGGCAAGTCTTTGAGCTCTAGGATTCTTAGGTGATGACATAATAATAAACATGTCATGCGTTGATTCTTTTAGCCATTATAAAATAAAGTGAGAGCATAAAATAAATATGAGATGCATCCTCTTTATTATCTTTGGAGATTAAGTGACAACTTGAAACATAAACATGAAATGCAAGCTTGGAATTTAAACATGAGAATGCAAGTTCATTTATTTATTCTTGAGAATTTAGTGATGACATTAAAAGTAAACATGATGTGCAAGGCATAAACTTAAACATGGATGCAAGTTCATTTTATTTCTTTACTAGAGCTTCACCAAGACTTTAGAGAAATATAAATTTAACCCAATATATATCTTAGCAAGACAAAGTGAGCTTTAGAGTTCTTTGTGCCAAGGTTTCAAGAGAACCTTATGGCTTAAATCTCATCATCAAGCTCAAGGAAATGGATTAAAAGATGAACATCAACACTTTTTGAAATCAATTATAATGAAAACTAATTTAACATAGAGTTCTAAGTTCAAGGTTAGCATAACAACATCATTCCTTAAAGTTTTGCTTCAAGTGGAACTTTCAAGCTTTAGAGGCCTAACTTGTGATGGATTCACAACCCACCCTCAAGGTCCTCATCATCAAGCCATCATCCTAGTCCCATTTAGGCCATTTGGCCGAATACCAAGGAAAAAAGAAAAGGAAAACCGAAATGAAAAAGCATGTGGAGGTTCATTATTTCAACATTTTGAGCTAAGAACACAACTCCTCAAAGCATAGAAATAAGTTTAGAAACTACACCCTACCTAATTTGGTTTGAAGGAAAGGAAGAGAACTTGGTTTCTTTGAGTGAAATGAAAGAAAATCTCCTTGAAAAGTTGAAGAGAGATTCAGCCAAGGGGGGAGGAAGAAAGAAACTTTTGAGCTTTGGAAAAACTTTGAAGTGTACAATTATGAGCAAGGCTTCTAAGACTCCTTAAGCATGCCTATTTATAGAGATTTTGAAGCTCAAGAATGGACACATGGAGGAGGCATAGGTGGCTGATTTTAGGGAGGACAAAGGGAGGAAGAACATATTCTTGTTTCATGGCTTAAAACATGGAATTATGTTTCATGATTCCTTGTTTTCATACCTTGAGTTTTATGCCAAATTTGACAAATATTCTGATGCATGGAGGCACCAATAATTCGACCATTACAGCCCTAAGGAGAAAATTTGTGTGTTTCATGTATTATGTAGGTGTAGGTAGGTATCTTTGCAATTTAGAGAATTTGCAATTAAGGGCTTAGGTGAATTAGTAAGCAATTTGGGTGTTTTCAAGCAATTTTGGGTTCTAATCATTCTAAATAAATAATTTTGACTCTAGATTAGTAATTAGAATTTAATAACCTTTAATTAGAGCCTAATATTGCTTAGGTTTCGCTAACAAATCGAAAATCTCAAAATTCGCAAAATGCACAAAGATAGGGCAAAACGGTAATTTTACTCAAAAACTGCCCGAGGCCACCCGAGCTTAACCATTGACCAATCATAGCTTAAAAACATCTTTTAAAACATTTTTAGTGAGGTTCGGGCTCAGTCAACACGCAATTTGGGGTTAAAACGCACACGTGGACGTTTTGGTCATTTCGCGTCGAAGCTCAAAATTAAGGTTCTTCTCCTCTATTAACACACATAACACAAACAATCCCTTATTATTGTCAAAACATCCCCTTGAGGACGGTCAGGCCCACGATCCTCATTTTTAGGGCAAAATAACCTCAGGGGCATTTTGGTCATTTTACACGTATAGAAAATCGGGGTTTGCAATTATAGACAAATTGCTCCTAACCTTTCTTCTAATGTTATATTCCTTTATTGAGGATTGTTCTCGAATTATATGTAAAAATTACCTAGGGTAATTTGGTAATTCTAAACGCAGTATAAATTGGGCGTTACAGAATACCCCTAAATCAAGTCTTGACAACCTTAAATAGTCATTACCTTACCTAAAACACTTTCTTACAAACTCCTAACCAAAACCTTAATCAAAGAAACACCTAAACACATCATTAAACCATAATTACATGGACAAATCATCCTTCCCCCTTGGCCAGAAATTATGGCCGAACCCCCTCCCCATATTTCATCACATGTTGATTTTATACCACTCCAAAGGCCATGCCTTAAGCCATACCTTGACCATACCTAGCCATGCTTTCAACTATGCTTGCCATGCCTAAACCCATACCCACGTAAGAGATATTTTTCCTCCCCAAATGGCCAAAGAACCTTGAACCTCCTCCTCCCAAATCAGACCCAATGTTGAAAATTCTCTATAAATACCAAGCCTTGAGGAACTTGGTTGCACTTTAGAAGCTTTGCCAAGTTTAAGCTTTCTTGCATTTTCTCTCTTTTCTTCTAACTTTCTCTTCATCTCGTTCTTTCCTCCACCCTCAAAGAAGGCTTTCTACCACCATAAACCACCACAAAAAATCTTGAACCACTACTCCCTCACCTCAAGCCACCTCTCAAACACTCAATCTTTCCATTTCCAAGCTTGCTTTCTCAAGGAAAAATCATCTTCCTTGGTTTCCCCTCTTGGCCGAATTATCACTTTCATCAAAGAGGAGATTTTGTCTTCTTATTTCTCAAGAATCAAGTTTTTCTTCTTTCAAAGACTTCATTTGGTAAGGGTTTTATTTCAAAGTTTTCTTTGCTTTCCTTAAGAAAAATTCTAGTTTTCTCTTAGTTTTCAAGCCTTTCCTTTCCTCCTTTTCATTTTCAGCCTTGGAGCCTTTTATGAGAAAAAATTTGGCTTGATGATGAGGTTTCAAGATAATGGTCTTGTGATGCCATGTGAGAAACCTCTAAAGCTTGAAAAACTTGGTCTTGGACCATATATGCTTTTGGTTTCTTTCCTTTTCCTTGCTTAAAGATTTCAGTTCGCTTTTCCTTTTTCCTTAATGATTTCGATTTCCACTTCCTTATTGGAACAAAGTTTGGTAAATATGTTAAGTAGATCACTAAAAGTTTTGTTAACAAATTAATCATATGTTTTCAAAGAGCTCTAAGCTTACCCTTGCCAACCTTAAAGTTGGTCAGCCGTTCTAAGAGTTTACTCTAGATTGAAGCCCATGAGCAATAAAATAAAGAATATGAGTAGTTCTTTTTTATGTTTGTTTAGATAAGTGTTGAGGTTTATGTCTTAGTCCATTTCCTTGAGCTTGATGATGAAGTTCAAAACCAAAGACTTCTTTGAAAACTTGGTGCTAAGAACTTTAAAGCTCACTTTATGTTGTAAAGATACAAATTGGGTTAAGGTTGTGATATTCCTCTAAAGTCTTGCAAGAGCTCTAGTTAAGATAAAATGAACTTGCACTCATGTTTAAGTTTATGCCTTGCATATCATGTTTATTTTGATGCCATCACTAAGCTCTCAAGAATAAATAAATGAACTTGCATTATCATGTTTAAATTTCCAAGCTTGCATTTCATGTTTATATTTCAAGTCATCACTTAATCTTTAAAGATAATAATGAGGTTGCATCTCATATTTATTTTATGCTCTCACTTTATTTTATAATGAAGAGTAAAATAAGTGCATAGCATGTTTAAGTTTATGCCATCACTTAAATATCCTAGAGCTCAAAGACTTGCCCAAGTATCACATGTAAAGTTTTGGAAAATGGAAGCATTTCAAGAATGCCATTTTAGCCTTATGATGATGATGATGGACTTGATGTGAGTTCATCTAACCACAAGTGTCCATAGCCTATGTTTTGGAATTTTTCTAAGCTTAGGTGAACTTAAAGAATATCATGAACAAGATTTATGTTTTAAATCTAATTCATGAACAAATTATTTTAGCTACTAACCTTACCCATATTTGTGTGATTTTAATGAGATTAATTGGTTTCTAAAAGAGTTTTGAGTTCCTAAATTGTTCCAAGAGAAAACTAGCAACTTATATGCTTTTAAATCATGAAATTATGTGATTTATATGAGCTATATTTTTGGTTTTTCCTTGGTTTTTTGGCCACTGTATTGAACCTGTTTTATGGTGTTAAAATGTGTAAAATTATGTTTGAGTGAAGCAAGGAACGATTTAGGGAAGCTACGAAAGAATAAGTAACTAGAAAGGACTAAAAATGAGAATTTTAGAACACTTAGATGTAAGAATGTTAAATTCTGTTCCAGCATAATTGAACTTAAGGAAAATGGTTTATAATTAGTGGATATGTGTAGGAATCCCTCATAATTGGTTTAGAAGTTGATTATAAAGCCTTTGGCGAAGACGGAACTTAGAAAAGGTCAAAAACGGAAATTCTAGGACCCTAAGCGTATGATAATTTTCTGCCTAAGTGATGCAATGTTGTTTGGATATATTAGTGAATATAAATCTTAGTGAGAATTGTAAGTAATGATCCTTTAGGTGTTATAAAGAACTATAATGGGTGTTAGGATGACTAGAGCACAAGTTTAAGACCCATGAGAGCCAAAGCATAAGATATCTTAAGATAAGGGGATGTGAGGTAAGAATGAGATCAAGTGAGTATTGCTTTGATGTATGTGAATGTTTTAAATACCGTGAGTATGAGAATGTATGGATGTGTGGCATGTTGCTATGATGATGTGGAATGCTATGTTTACAATGCATGAGAATATGAGATATGAATAGAGGATATGTTATATGATGTTCTATGGTATGCTCATGCTGCATCCATACAAGATATGATAATAAGGAAATGATCCCATTATGACTTCCCGAGTTAAGGGTTGTACGAGGTGATCCAAGAAAGAGATATGATTCCCCCTCTTTTTTTTCCCGCATGAATCTAGCAACGGCTAGTTAGGATGAGCTCATTCCTAAGCGATAGGTGATTTGGAGTTTTGGTGACCATGTGAAATCGCTAGGGCGGCATGTTGGTGGCTATGATGGGGGTGGAAAAAGTTAAGAAAGGAACTCGAAGAGTTCAAATATGATAAAGTAAAAGACACACATGCATATGTTTCATGGTTGTTTCATTGGTGCTTATGATTAAGTGATATATGTTGAGTACGTGACTGTCATACTCAAGCATTGCCATGCATACATAAAATATCTGCTACATTCATACCATCAAGACTCATGCTAAAAGAAACCCACTTCGGATAATAGGATTTGAGAAATTAAAACTGAACCTATGCATGTACATCTCTTTCATAATGAAACTCGAAGTGGCTTAGGGCGATGACGATAACACTTGTGTTAAAGTCGGAGAGCCCTATTGAGAATCTTGAATAAGTTTCTCATGCCCTTTGTTTTCCTTCCGGTCGTCTCCAGACGGGATGATGCGGATCGTCGTGATCTTCTTGAGGCACGAGTGTATGAGTCACCTTATCTAGTTGAATCAAAGTTAAGCGGAAGCGTGAAGACTAGTCTAGCCTTGTTAAATTCATGTTTTGCGTTAGTTAAACTTGCTTGATGTATTTAGTATCTTAAGGTGTCCTTATATTTATAAGGACACCATTTTATGTTATGATTATGATATAACACTATAAGTTATGTTGTGCTACTCTATGGTTTAATTATGATTGTTATGATGACGTGTTTTTGGTTGCTATGTCTTATGTGTATTTATCAATATCTATGCGCAAGCGCGGCTCGCATTTAAGTTTTAAGTTCAAACAAAAATTTAAAAATTTAGTCATATTTTCCTTACTCGTATTTTAAAAAGATAAGTCAAGATCTGAAATAAAGATGTAACAACTAATAACTAATCGAAGTACGACTCGAGCGTATGAGGTTAATAGTTTGGGTGTTACAAGCCTAATATTGCTTAGGTTTTGTTAATTGTGTCATTAAGCCCAAAAATGCACAAAGCTAGGGGCAAAACGGTCATTTTCCATAAAAATTGCTGGGCCATCAGGCTTGACCAGTTGTTAAACATAGCTTAAAAACATCATTTAAAACCTTTTGGTGAAGTTCGGTTCAAGTCGGCACATAAATCAGGGTTGAAAAATCGTAGGGATGTTTTGGTAATTTCGCTCATTTGGAACTAAAAAATAAGATTTTTCTGCTCTATTACCTCACATAACACATGTAATCCCCCATCATTATCAAAACATCCCCTTGAGGTGGTAAGGGCCAAGCGATCCTCATTTTTTGGGTAAAATGACCTCAGGGTATTTTGGTCATCTGGACACTGGAGAAATTGGGCGTTACACCCAAACCACAGCATCCTGGGAGAGGTGTTGGCTCTAATCCCAACTTTGTCACGACTCGATTTAGGCACGTAGGACGATAAGTTCTATTCCCATGTAAGCCTCGTGACCTGGATTTTCTCTATATCCACGTTGACTATAAAATTATTCAAAACACATTTTCATTTTCTACATACAAATCACCTGTTCATTAAATCATACTAGTCTATGCTGAAATTTCATAATTCAAATTCTATAGTTATGTAAATTATAATACAAAACATATATGTAATAACTTCCAATCTATAATACTAATATTCGTACTCATTCTAGGGAAAGTTTTACAGGTGTTACTCATAGAGCAACTTATGGCCTGTGATATTTATAACCTTGATTATTAATTATTTTTTTTATAAAAATTACTTTCATATCTATTTCATTAATACAACATAAATATTTTACATTAAATATTGGATTTCAAACTATTACAATTCTTAATTTAAATGATATAACTTATCAAAATATGTCAATCTAAATTATTTAACATTAAAAATGGATATTCACATGATACATATCTTTTTCTATTTTCTTTATAATATATTTTTATTTTTTCAATTAAACACGTATTTTTCCATATTAATTAAAAAAATTTAAATTTTGAATTCACCTTTATGTTTTGAATTTTGGATTCAATATAGACTACTTAATTTATATTCCACAACAAACTAGAATCCAATCAGATTAGTGCAAAAATAAAAATGCAAACAAAAACTATTGCCATCAAGAAAGGTTCGCTATAATCGAAGTATAAACCCCTTAAATTACTACTAGAATCAGTAACATATTCATTGCTACAAAAAATTGCCACTTATACTAATCAAAATGAAAACCCTTAATTTCTCTTATTAGAATATGTAATATCAGTTGTTACCATCTCTACTACCTAAAGCTTTGGTATGAAATGCTAACATCTCATTTCACTTCTCCTCTCTATTCCACAACTTTCTTTTCTTTCCATTCTCTCTCATATTTTCATATTTTTCATTTCTCTTCGTTCATTATCTATTAGTCTCTCAAAATACATTAATTTCCTTCATCTTTTAATTTTCTTCTTCATGGTTTATATTAAGGAATAAGAATTTGTAGATTAGAAAATTAAAATATTCCACCATTCTTCTTTGAAACTCTTTTCTTCTTTGTGAGATTTTTTTTTTTTGTATAACATTTTTTTTATGTTTGTTTAGTATTTTTAATATGTATGTATATTTTATATATTTATATGTTTCCTCAATGAAATAAAGATTTGATTTTTTAAAAATTCTCTTAAAATAATCCAATTTATTTATCCTCTTCATTTTCGTTGTTTATATAATTTATTTCTACCTTTCTTCTTTGTATTTTTTTTTGTTTTGTATAGAGATTTTTCTATGTTTATTTAGTCTTTTACTTTCTGTATATATCTTAATAGTTTTTTTTCTATGTTTTGTGCAAAAGACAACCACTAGGCTATAAACTTAACTGCATTATCCAATCCTTTGTGACAAAGGTAATTGTATTTTTCATAAATAATTTAATAAACATTTTATTGAATTTGAGATTAATTTTGTTGTTGTATAAACTAGTATTAATAATTTTATAATTTTTTCTTTTCATAATTTGAAACCACAATTAAGTAAAGGAGATGCTATTAATGGACTATCTCAATGGTCATGTCACTAGACTCAAGATAGTAAAGATTAAGGACTAAGAATGATTGAAGATTGTGGTTGGTTTTACTTCTATTTTTACCTTTGATTTTATTCTATTTTAACCTTTGATTTTGTTTAGCTCATTTGTTTGGCAGAACATTCATATGAGAGAATTGTTGTTGTGTCAGAACAACACCTAGTTGTTCAATGCACAACCAAGTAAGCTAATGATTCCAATAGCAATATTAGACAAAATACATCACCTAATCTCCATTGGAATTTGTTTATGCTGTTCCACCTTTTTCAATTTATTTATTTTTCATTATTTTGTAAGGCTTAAAGATTGCTAAATTTAATATATACATAGCCATTGAATTATAATCTCAATTTCATTTACAAACACTAATTATGGAGAATGAATAATATTTTGGAATAAAATTATATTTTTATTTAAAATTTTCATTGTGCATTGACGTTGTACAAATTAATTGTTCACTATTATTCTTTTTTATTTTGATGTGAATCAAATATATTGATATATGTATAGCTATTGATTGATTTTTCTTCCAATATATGTATTTATTGTTCCCTTTTCTTTTTTCATGCTAAAACTTTTAATTAATTGACAAAATTTAAAATATTATTTTGTAACTATATACAATCCATATTTATTTATGTTTGCTTTAATAAGGTATAATCATTATTAATATATTATTTTATTTAGAAAAATATAATTATTGATAGATTACTAATTTTATTTTCCAAATCCCCACCTAACTATTTAAGTGACAAATTTCTTTTTCTAATTCATAAAAGCTAATATTACATACACACACACACCAAAAAAAATAGAAACATAGCAAAAATTAATAATAAATAATATTATTACCTTTTTTCATGTGCCTAATATTATAACCTTTAATTGATATTGATATCCATATCAATCAATAACGTATACATACTAATACTATTATTATCCTTTCTGTTACCATTTTTAAAATTTTTCTTTGTTTGAAATTTTCTTAATAAATCCATGAATACATTGAGGGATTCAAATCTCTGCAAGAAATGAGGAATAAGGATCCATGATGAGGATGGGGATGGTGATGAGAGAAAATTCTAAATGAGGATAGGGTTAGAAGAAAAGTTTCTAACTTCAAATTTAGAGTTTTTGAAATCATATATATATATATATATATATATATATATATATATATATATAACTATGTCATATTTAATTTTTTGAAACTTAAACATTTCAATTTATCAATTCTATAATTGTTTCATATTATTTTTTTGAAAACAAAAAATTCAATGTTTCAAAATTAAATTTTTTTTAAAAATCAATTCCACAATTGACACCCCTGTGATAATTATACTAATTATTTATAGATTTTTAAAAAATTAAAAATTATATTACTTTTTAATTAAAAATAATTATGTAATTGATATACTACTACAATAATTGAGATAACATAAATTAGGATTATATATGATTTTTTTTACTAATTATAACATATTAATTATAATATATATTTTAAAATTAACATTTTAATTTACTAAAAGGTTGTATAAGGAGAGGATATGTAATTGAAATCACATAAATTAAATATATCCATTAATTTTTTATTAATTAGAAAAAATATTTTTATGATTTTATAAATCAAATACTTTAATTTATGAAAAAGTTGTACATGACAAGGGATGATAGAGAAAAAACCAATAGAAGTGAATATACATTGATATGATTCAGCTTGGTTGGAGTTGAATGGCTTGATTCAACAACTAGAATGAACAGGATCAGCTTACACTTTTAGGTTGGAGTTTAGAGATGTGTTTGACTTTGTTTGTGTTTCAGAAAGATATAGACACCGCACTCAAGAGAAGATGAGAAAATAGGTGATAAGTCTTGTTTTGATCGCCATAAGTTGCCTTGATAAGATCATATTTATTTCTTTACCTAAGAACAAAAAGGAAGCTCTTCACAAGGGAAGAAAACTCAAAGAAAGTTTATTGATGATCAGCCTTGTGTATTACATTAAGTCCCTATTTATAGTCTTAAGTGGGACTGTAGAAAAGTCCCACTACACAAGCCACTAAGCATCCAGCCACTACTGCCCACTAAGTATTGAAGTCCCACTATCATGAGCTTAAGTGGACTAGAAAGTCCCACTACAAAAGCCACTAAGCATTAAGTAGCAGCCTCTTCACCCACTATCATTTCCACTCAGCATTATAGTCCCACTTCACCCACTATCTATCATAATTGTTTAGGAACTCTTAAAACACTTAAACTGATTAGAAAACAACCAAAAGAAATCTGAAATGGGAGACATTAAAAGGTGCACAAAAATTACAAGAACATAAGAAAAATTACACATAATTTAAACTAATTATTCCAACCCAATCTGTTTGCAACTTGATCACTTGAATTGGGCTTCATCTTTGGACCTTCAAGTGACTTCTTCATGTTGAATTTGGCTAGTCTTCAACTGAATAAGAATAGTCCATTTTGGGAACTCATGCTCAATTGTATTGTTCTTAGTCTTTGCTTCCATGACTAGTCCTTGCAAAGCTTTTTTTTAGCCTTTTCGCCTAGCTCTAGTCATTGGTCCATCCATGCATTGTAATTGATCTTGAACTTTGTTGGCCTTGGTTGAATTCTCATCATTCCCTCCCTCTTGGAAATGATTCGCCCTCAAATCAAGCTCATCATTTGCATCAAACAAAGACAAATCAGTGACATTAAAAGTAGCATTAACTTGATACTCACTTGGAAGATCAAGTTTGTAAGCATTATTATTAATCTTCTCAATCACTTGGAAAAGACCATCTCCTCTTGGTTGCAATTTGGAACGTCTTTGAGTAGGAAACCTTTCTTTCCTCATATGAAGCTAAACCCAATCCCCTGGCTCAAAAATCACCTTTTTGTGCCCTTTGTTGGCTTGATGAGCATACTACCATGTTTTCTTCTCAATTTGTTGTTTCACCTTCTCATGGAGTTGTTGGACAAATTCAGCCTTCTTTTTGCCATCTAGATTACCTTGCTCTCTCATTGGCAAAGGGATTAAATCTAATAGAGTAAAAGGATTGAAACCATAGACCACTTCAAAAGGAAAGTGATTAGTAGTTAAGTGTGTTGCCTATTGTAAGCAAATTAAACATGAGGCAAACATTCTTTCCAAGACTTTAGATTCTTACTTATCACATCCCTTAACAAGGTTGAGAGAGTTCTATTCACTACCTCAGTTTGTCCATCAGTTTGTGGATGACAAGTTGTAGAGAAAGGAGCTGGGTTCCTAACTTTGTTCCACAAGGTCCTCCAAAAGTGACTTAAGAATTTGGTGTCATGATCGGAGACAATGCTTCTTGGCATGCCATGCAATCTCACCACTTCTTTGAAAAATAATTCAACACTTTGAGTGGCATCATCCATTTTGTGGCAAGCTATGAAATGTGCCATTTTTGAAAACCTCCACAACAACAAAAATAGAATCTTTGCCCTCTTGGTCTAAGGCAAACCTAATACAAAGTCCATAGACAAATCAGTCCAAGGGAATCAGGAATAGGTAATGGAGTATACAATCCATGAGGCATAACCTTGGATTTGGCCTTTTTGCAAGTAACACGGTTACCACAAATTTTTTCTACTTGTTTTTTTATTTAAGGCCAAAAGAAATGTTCAATCAAGATACTTAAAGTCTTACTAACTCCAAAGTGACCTAATAAACCCTTTCCATGAGCTTCTCTAACAAGCAATTCATGCAAGGAACAATTAGGCACATAAAGTCTATTACCCTTGAACAAGTAACCATCTTGCCTAAAGAAATCCTTTTCTGCCCCTTTTCACAAGCAATGTATAATTGTGCAAAATTAGAATCATTTATGTACAAGTCTTTCAAATGCTCAAAACCAAGCAATTTTGTGTCTAAACTGGAAAGAAGTGCATACTTCCTAGAAAGTGCATCAACCACCACATTTTCTTTCCCTTGCTTGTATTTGATCACATAGGGAAATTGTTCCAAAATTCAATCCACTTACCATGACTTTTGTTTACCTTTCCTTGTCCCTTTACATGTTTGAAAGATTCATGATCTGTGTGCACTACAAATTCTTTCAATAACAAATAATGTTGCCAAACCTGCAAAGTTCTCACCAAAGCATACAACTCTTTGTCATAGGTAGAGTAATTAAGTTTAGCACCACTTAATTTCTCATTGAAATAAGCCACAAGTCGCCTTTCTTTCATCAAAATAGCACCAATACTTATACCTGAAGCATCACATTCAATTTCAAAAGATTTAGTGAAATCAAGCAAAACAAGTAATGATGCATTACTCAACCTCTCCTTAAGGGTATTGAAAGCCACCTCTTGCTCTTTTTCCCATTTGAATACCACATTTGTTTGACAACCTTAGTTAAGGCTGCTAGTGTACTAAAATTTTTGACAAACCTCCTATATAAACTAGCTAACCCATGAAAACTTCTTACATCACTCAGATTTTTAGGTGGAGGCCATTCTTTAATTGTCCGTACTTTCTCTTCATCCACTTCTACACCTCTTGAACTAACAATGAATCCAAGAAAATTTACTTGTTAAGTGCAAAAAGAACATTTTTTTTAGATTAGCATACAATTTCTCTTCTCTCAATGCAAGTAAGACACACCTCAAATGCTCAAGATGTTCACCTAAGCTTTTGTTGTAGATGAGGATATCATCAAAATAAACAACAATAGATTTTCCAAGAAAGCACGCAAAACATAATTCATGAGACACATGAAAGTACTTGGAGCATTAGTTAAACCAAAAGGCATAACTAGCCATCCATACAATCCATACTTAGTTTTGAATGCAGTTTTCCATTCAACCCCTTTCTTTCATCCTAATTTGATGATAACCACTTTTCAAATCAATTTTGGAAAAGTAACAAGATCTATGCAATTCATCAAGCATATCATCTAATCTAGGAATTGGATGTCTATACTTTATAGTGATTTTGTTGATAGCTC
>JAMLFY010000002.1:16130929-16269226 GCA_030441495.1 Dalbergia oliveri | reverse complement strand
AGGGGATGTTTTTGATAATGATGGAGGATTACATGTGTTATGTGAGGTAATAGCAGAAGAATCTCATTTTTCAGCGACGCTTAAATTACTAAAACGCCCATACGGCTTTTCAACCTAATTTATGTGCCGAATAACCCGATTTTCACCAAAAGGTTTTAAATGATGTTTTTAAGCTATGTTTAACACTTGTTAAGCCCGGAAGCCCCATGAGCTTTTTGGAAAATTACCTTTGTCCCTAGCTTTGTGCATTTTTGGGTTTAATTACGCAATTAGCAAAACCTAAGCAATATTAGGCTCTAATTAAAGATTAGTAAATTGTAATTACTAATCTAGAGTAAAAATAATTCATCAAGGTTAATTAGAACCTAAGATTATAGATACACCTTAATCTTGTCTTAAGAATCAAGATGTCATGTCATGGAATCTTAATAGTATTTTCTTTCTCCAATTCCTTAATTTAAGGAATTGTGTTTGTAAAAGGTTTTAGATATAAATTGAATTGTATTTCACTAATGAAGCAAGAACAATTCCTTAATCATGTCTTGATAGCCTTAATTACCAATTACTTTACCTAAACACTTACTTACAAATTCCTAATCAAAAGGCTAATCAAAGATACACCTAAATACATCTTTAAACCATAATTAGAAGACACATTCCTCCTTGGGCTGTCATGGCCGAAGCCATTCCCCCCTAAATCCATCACATGTTGTTTTAATTTCACTCAAGGACCATCTCTAAGCCATACTTTGGACCATACTTCAAGCCATACTTCACCATACCTTGACCATACCCAAACCCATACCAATCAAGAGATATTTCTTTTCTCTTTTCCTCCAAAGACTGCCATCCACAATCCCCCAAAGGCCATCCATGAGTTTCACTTCTCTATAAATAGGCATGCTTGAAAGCTCATTAAAACCTTTACACACATTTGCACACTTCAAATTTTCTTCCCTAAGCTCAAAGAGTTCTCTTCCCTCTGCCGAATTCCTTTCAAGGTTCCAGGAGATTTTCCTCTTATTTCATCTCAAGAAACCAAGATTTCTTTCCTTCCTTCACACAAAACTTGGTAGGGAGTTGTTTTGAGTTTTCTTTCTCTATTCTTCTCTTATATTTTTCCAAATTTATGATGTATGAAATGGATGAGTTTTTAGCTGAAGTTGTGGTTGAGTTGCTCCTCTTCTTGTTTTTCTTCTTTTTTCAATTTTGATCTTTCCTTTTCTTTCTCCCTCTTTGGTTTTGTTGTTGTTGGATGATTGAAGAACCATAGCTTGATGATGAGAGATCTTTGTGGTTGTAAAGACCAATGTGTAGCCTTAGAGCTTAAGGTTGGCTTCATCTTTGTTTGAAAGAATGATCAAAATAAGAAGGTTTTTGGTTGTCTTTGTTGGTTTTTCCTTGAGTTTGATGATGAGTCTAGACAAATGCCATAGGGCCATGGTGTCAAGAGGCTCTAAAACTCATTCTTATTTGGTTAAGATTGATTGGGGTTAATAGATTATCCTTTAAAGTCTTGAGATGAGCTCTAACAAGATAAAGAAATGGACTTGCATTCATGTTTACTTTCAAGTCCTTGCATTCATGTTTATATTTCCTTGTCTAGCATATTTATTTTTAAGTTATCACTTAACAACTAATTCAAAACCTACCTATCTCAACCTTAAAGTTGAGATGTGATTTAGAGTGAATACTCTAAGAGGCCTAGAGCACTAAAATAAAGAAATGGACTTGCATTCATGTTTATATTCCCTTGTATAGCATATTTAAGTTTTAAGTCATCACATATTAATGATAAAGATCTAAAATGAACCTTGCATAGCATGTCTATCTTTATGTCATCACTTAAACTCCTAGAGCTCAAAAGACTTACCCTGGTATCCCAAATGGAAATTTTAACCATGACTAGTGGATGTGCCTTAGTCATGATACAATGTTGGTTTTGATTGGTAAAAATGTGAAGATGTTTTCAAAGAGATGATAGAAAGGTGTTTTAAGAGGTCTTAGGTGTTGAGAGGAGTTGAACGTTACAAACCATGTTTTCTCAAATTCCTGGATGTCCCAGAATCGATTACCAGCTATGTAATCAATTAACAGTAATGGTTATTTAAAGGATTTAGGTTATGATAATCGACTACGGACAATTTAATTGATTACCAAAGGCTTGCTCCTAATGCCCAGACAAGTTTAATCTTGTAATCGATTACCATGATGTTCTTCATTTTCCTAATAATTTGAAGAGTCAGTACGATTACCATACTATGTAATTGATTACCTAGATGTTTCCTCCATAATTGATAATATTTAAGCCCATGGTAATCGATTACCAGGCCCAAGTAATCAATTACCAAGCCATCGAGTTGAAATAAGCTCCATTCTGGAATTTCGTTACCATCAGAATGTAACGATGACGTAGAACTCAAGTGTGCAATACTGTTTAAAGTATTGACAGAATGAATTATGTGTTGATGATTTGAAATGTTGAATTTATGTGATATGATGCTATTGTAAAGTGTAACGCCCCAATTTTTACTTGGAATTTTTACTATCACTGGTTAAATTACCGAATTACCGTAGGTAAATATTATATAAAATTTGAGACCAAACAATCCTTAATAAAGGAATATAACGTTAAGAAGAAGAAGTTAGGAGCAATTCAAGTATTGCAAACCCCAATTTTTTATGCGTGTAAAATGACCAAAATGCCCCTTAGGTTATTTTTACTTGAGAAATTAGGAGCCCCACCCATCCTCAAGGGGATGTTTTGATGTTAATAAGGGATTGTTTGTGTTATGTGTGTTAATAGAGGAGAAGAATCCTAATTTTGAGCTCGACGCGAATGACCAAAACGCCTTACGATCCTTTTAACTCGATTGCGTGCCGACTTAGCCCGAACCTCACTAAAATGTGTTAAAAGGTGTTTTTAAGCCATGATTAACCATTGGTTAAGCTCGGGTGGTCTTGGCAATTTTTAAGTAAAATGACCGTTGCCCCTGTCTTTGCCTAAGTTCAAATTTTGAGATTTTGATTTGCTGAATTGAAACCTAAGCAATATTAGGCTCAAATTAAAGCTTATTAAATTCTAAATTACTAATCTAGAGTCAAAATTATTTATTTAGATTGATTAGAACCTAAAATTGCTTAAAACACCCAAATTGCTTAGTAATTCACTTAAACCCTTAACCGTAAATTCTCTAAATTGCATGAATACCTTGCCTACACCTAAAAAATACATGGAACACACAAAATCCTCTTCCACAAGGCTGTAATGCACGAAATTATTGAGTAATAAGTCAGAAAATTATTACACAAAAATCCAAAGAATGAAAACAAAGTATCATGAAACATGGAAACATGATTCCATGTTTTAAGCCACCAAACAAAATGATTTTTCTTCCTTATTTTTTTTCTAATTTTTGGTCAGATTTCCTTCCTTTGTCCATTTATGAGCTGCAAAATCTCTATAAATAGGCATGCTTGAAGATAGTTTAGATGCTTAGTTCATAACTTACACAAATTCTAAGTTTAGGGAGCACCAAAACTTTCTTTCTTTCTTTCTCTTGGTGAATTCTCCCTTCAGCTTTTCAAGGATATTTTGCTTCATTTCACTCAAGGAAACCAAGTTCTCTTCCTTTCTTTCAAATCAAATTAGGTAGGGAGGTGTTTTTAAGTTCATTTTATGCTAAGACAAGTTATGTTTCTAGCTCAAAAATGATGTTTTCATGAGCTTTCTTTTAAGTTTTCATTTTCAGTTTCTTCTTCCTTTCTTTTTAAAGTATTTTGGCCATATGGCCTAGCTTATGATGAGACCATGGTTTGATGATGAGATTCTTGAGTGTTGGTTGCAAAGCTTTCACAAGTTAGATCTTAAAACTTGAAGGTTTCACTAGTTTCCAAAGCTTCTAAAATTTCAGTTTTTCTTTCCTTATTTTCCTTTCATGGTTTCGGCCAAATGGCCTAGGAAGGAATGAAATGATGGCTTGATGATGAGGACCTTGAATATGGGTTGTAAATCCATCACAAGTTAGGCCTCTAAAGCTTGAACATTCCATTTAATGCAAAACTTTAAAGAATAATGTTTTTATCTTGAGGTTTGAATATGAAATATGTATTTTTACTTTGTCTTGCTAAGATACATATATTGGGTTGAAAACATAATTCTCTTAAAGTCTTGAAGGAGCTCTAGTAAAGAGATCAGTGAACTTGCATCCACGTTTAAGTTTATGCCTTGCACAGCCATATTTATTTTATGTCATAACTAAATTCTCAAGAATAAATAAATGAACTTGCATATCTCATGTTTAAATTTCAAGCTTGCATTTCATGTTTAAATTTCAAGTTGTCACTTAATCTCTAAAGATAATAAAGAAGTTGCATCTCATGTTTATTTTATGCTCTCACTTTATTTTATAATGGCTAAAAGAGTCAATGCATGGCATGTTTATTTTATGTCATCACCTAAAAATCCTAGAGCTCAAAGACTTGCTTATGAATCATAAGCGAAGAAATGAGATATATTGGAGTTAAAGAATTTATTCTTTAAGAAGTCTTGAGAATTGGAAGCTTAAAAATGTAATTCTCATCCCCTCACCGGCCCTGTGCGGACTACCCCCTTCTAAGATTCTCTTCCCTCCCTCTTCTCTGTCCCGCGCACCAACGCCTTCACTTCTTGCATCATGTTTATATTACAAGTTCTTGCATCATGTTTAATTTTCAAGTTATCACCTTAAATCTTAAAGATAAAGAAATAATTGCATATCATGTTTATAATTCCAAGCTATCACCTTATAAAGATAAGATTAAAATAAGGTTGCATAGCATGGTAATAATTCAAAGATGTCACCTAAATCTCTAAAGCTCAAGACTTGCTCCTTTTATCTTAAGTGAAAGATTTAATTATGAACATTCTTTCAAGTTATAAATCGGTCCCATGGTTAATTTAGGCCTAAAGTCCTATGACTTCTTTCAAGTTTAACAAAAGGAATTAGTTCTAAAAGAGTTTTAAAACTTTGTAAGAATTTTATGGGAAGCTAGTAATTTATGTGTACTTAAAATGTGATTTGATGCTTATTAAGAATTTGGTGTCATTGATTGATTCCTGGTTTGTATGTTATAGTTGTTGTTGCAAACAATGAAAACTTATGCATGAAATAAAGACATATTCGTTACTGTAAGAAGTGTATTATTGTAAGAGTGCAATTTGGAAAGATTCTGCTAAGGAAGATTTGGTATTTAAGCGTGTCCATTGTGACCACCTCTCTTTCCTGAATCTCCCAAGATGCATGATTATATCTGATATATATTATTTCTGCATAAGACTATAAATGAGAAAATGTTATGATGATTATGAATGAAGAATTGTATTATGATATAACATGCAAAGACTTAAGGTGACTCAAAATATATGAGAAAATGATCCTTTGGACCCGTCAAACTATAGGCGGTGAAAAGGTGATTCTTGCCCCTAGTCTGTTCTCTCAAAGGGTAGAGATCAAATTTTTACTTATCAAAAGGGATAAGTATGTGCTGGTGACGACTAGCAAGGTATGAGCTCATAACCTAGATTACTCCAAAAGGGTGGAGTATAGGGTGGCCCAGGAAATGATGATGAAAGTAACTTTAAGTCACCTAAGAAACTAAGTAAATGCATTATGTGAATATGATGTTCTGTATGCATAGTATTTATGAGATGATGATGAGAAATATGATATTCTGCTATGCATAGTATTATGAAATGATGATGAGGAATATGATGTGATTTTATGCATAACTATGTTATTATATATGAAAGGAAAAGTTCATTATAAACATGACATGCTAAGTTTGTGATGCATTATAAGACGCATGATTAAAGTCGACGAACCTCTGGTAAGTATATTTTCGAACTTAATAAATCAATCTTAGCATGCTCACTATTTCATAATAACCCGAGGTTCCTGGGGACGATGATGATGACACAATGCATCATGAGGTGAGTACCCAATGAGATTCTTTTATAAGTTTCTCACTCCCTCTATTTTTTCTTTCCATCTCGTCTTCAGAAATAGAAGGAAGCGTTCGTGAATCACATTCGAGGCTGCCACCGGTAGTTAACTGAATCCTTAGTTTCACTCGTATATTCAGATATCTATCCCTATCCCTGGAGTGTTATTACTAGGTGCCATTAATGGATGTCCTTCCATCCATATATTATTTATGTTTTATTAGATTGCCTACACTTAGTCTTATTCTGTTGGTAGGCAAAATATCTATATGATATGTAATTATGGATGCTGGATATGGAGCCAATATATTATGATGTGATGTTTGTAAATTCCTATGTGTCTTTTAAATTTTGCTAAATCTTTCACGTTAGCGCGGCTCACGTTTTCAATTATGTTTAAAAAAATGGCTCGTAATTTCACTAAGTATTTTCAAAGCATGATTAAGGAACTGAAGCAAAGAGTAAAGTCTAGTAATTAATCAGATACTTGCCTAGGTGTATTGGGTTAATTATTAGGTGTTACAATGAGAGTACTTGATCTTTAAAGATAGAATACATCATGTTGCATGTTATAGTTTCTTTTGTAAACATTGAGATTGCTTATGCATGAGTTATGAGAAAATGCCATGATGATTATGAGTTATGTTTTGCATCATGATGTAACATGCTAAGACTTAAGGTGACTAATAAACATGAGAACATGATCCTTTGGACCCATCAAACTATAGGTGGTGAAAAGGTGATTCTTGCCTCCTATCCCGGACTTTGAAGTCAGGACTTTAACTTATCAAAAGGGATAAGTATATATAGTGACGACTAGTGAGGTATGAGCTCATAACCTAGAAGTACTCTCAAAAGGTAAGAGTAATAAGGTGGCCCCAAGATATAATGATGAATTAACTTTAAGTCACCCAAAGAACTAAGAAATGTCACTCATGAATCGTGAACTATGCATAATGTAATTTGCTATGATGTTATATGTGTACTAAAAGTTTAAGCTTTGCATGTCATGATAAATATGATGCATTACAAGACGCATGATAAAATGAATGGACCTCGATAATGGATGCTTTAGAACTTAATATATGAATCTTTGTATGCTTACTATTTCATAATGAAACTCGATGTTCTTGAAGACGATGATGATGTCACTCTAGATAGGGGATTTCCCTATAAGAAATTCTTTAGCAAGATTCTCACTCCCTCTTTCTTCTTTCCCATCATTGTCTTCAGATTCCAATGGCGACATTCGTAGTGTTCATTGACTGTAACATCCTCCCAAGTACAATCCCATTCTTAAGCTATGATATCATCGAGAGTTGTTACTTGTTAATTAGCGGACTCTCTTAATTATCTATAGCAAGCTCGATTACGTACGAGATAACTAAGCGTAATTCTATTAAAACATATTACAAGTAAACATCAAGTTTATTAAACATACAGCTTAAATACATAAGAAAGCTCCTATATGAGCTTTAGTACATATCTGTCTTCTAATACATTTACATACATACTCATTTCACTAAGTACAGGAAAATAAAACAGGAACTACTACACTACAGGAATCTACACTCCTTTGCATAGCAGCATCATCATCCTTCTGGCTTAACCTGAGGCGACACGGAAACAAACACATAAGGGTGAGAATTTTTAAAATTCTCAGGAGGCAACTCCCAATTTCAAAATCATAATGTCATCGTCATCGCCCCAGCCACTTCGGTTTATTAAGAAAATGTGAGCATGCGACATATATCAAAGATTCATTTTTAATATTCAAAAACCATTCCTCCGAAGTGGGTTTCTTTTAGCATTTCGTCACTTCAAGCATATATCTCATCACATTCGAACAATTACTAAGTTACACAAGGTAGACAATTCAAAATAAGATATGTAGCATATAATACATGCAATGAATTTATCTCAAGGTGACATGGTATCACTTATGGCCACAAAGATCAAATCAATGCATTTTCTCTTTTCATTGACATAGGAAAGACTTAGTTTACCCAACGGATAATTTCAGTGGACAATTCCACAATAGATCGTTTATACCCAACAGGTATTTATGGTGGATCACACCACACAAGGGAATATAATTGCTGACGAGGAGCTAAAGCTCATTCCTATACGTGGTCATCGAACTTCATTTTTTTCCATTTCAAATCCACACAGATCTATTCCTTTATACGTCTACCGACTCAAAATAAATTTTGGGAAGTTACTACTTTTGCCTTCTCCTCATTCAATCTAAGTCTTGTTTCTATTTTGTCCATATGTTAGAACATGCACAATTTAAATTTATACATCCTTATAATGGCATCATACACTTTTCTCTTTTCTCAAATGCATACATAGGCCACATATAGGCAATCATTCACAATGAAATTCTCATTCTTTTCTCATACTTCAATCTTTAAAATCCATAGCATGCATTTACATGTCATAAGTCACATGGCCAAATACTTAATATCAAATACTCATGTCATACTAGAAGCCAAAGTGCCATTACATTCTCAAATCAAAGCATTGTTCCATTCCCAGCACAATGGGCAGAGTTACTGTCCTAGGTACAACATTTCATTATCATATCAAACAGCCATTTCAAGAGTCACAAAAATTCTGTATGACACTTCAATGTGTCTAGAATAACCTGTAAAAATTTCAGGACAAACAGAGCTCTATAGCTACCTCAGGAAATGTACAAATTTAGTGGTCAGGGGCCACCAATTTCCAGACCAGAACCGAGTTCCCTAATTTTTAACCCCAGAAAATGATTGAATTAATTCACAATAAAATTTAAAGTGACACTTCAATATATTAGTAATTTCATGTAAAAATATCAAGAGCTAGTTCAATCATTTGCTATGGTAATAAATTCGGAAGTTTCCTGCCCAAGTCTCAACAATCAGGACAGCATCTGCCTCATTTTGGTTTCTGATTTTTCTGAGGCATCAAACCTTAAAAATAAAACCCAAGAAAATTCAGGTAGTTATTTTAATATGTTTAATCCAACATATAATTTTTATAGCTCATGAAAAACCCAAAAATATTCCAGAAAATTCGTGAACCACTGCTGCCTCAGGACAAAGAAATTCCAGCAACCTAGTCCAAACTTATTTTGATGAAAACCATTTTCTAACACCATCCAAACACACAACCAAAATTCATACATCAATTTCAACATAATACCAATCAATTTCATCAAAAATTTCAGACATATATCAACCCAAAATGGAACAGAAAAATTGGCAAGAAAAGACAACAAAAAACCCTACTTGTGATGCTTGAAGAGTTCTAACTCCAAAAGATGCTCTAATTGATTTCTCTTCACTACAAGGACTCCAAATCAAGTCACAAACCTCCCTTAGACAGTGATGTATGATGGCTCAAAGTGGAAAAAGTAATGGATTAAAATTCTAATCGGTTATATTTGTGGGGTTTGGGGTGTAGAACAAGTTTTGTAAAGGGAGTTTTGAGTTTTAACAAGTCTAGGCTTATGATTTTGAGGTTGGAAATCAAATTTTCATGGAAGAAAATATGGAGGTGTTGTATTTCCTCTTCATGGCCGAGAAATGAAGCTTCAAAGGTAAGCTTTTGGTGTGATATTTATCCTTTAGTAATATTAGATATTATGTAATATAAAATCCTAATTATTAAAGATAGAAATTAGAATGGATGGCTAGGATTTAATCTTGGATTTCAAGATTAGATCTTGGCCTTCCACATGTTCTAAGAGGTGGGTATCATCCATTGGTTATGATGGAAATATCTTTCGTTCAAAAGCATACGGAAATCTCCGAACGAGCAAACGTCGTCCCATTTCACCGATATTACCGAAAATTAATTCTAGGTATAAAATTTTCATTCCCACATATTTCTAATCTTATTTTCATATTTTCTAATTTGGAGCATCTCTGGGTTTGAATCTCATGTTCAAGGAATCCAACGGCTGTGGGGACCCGCAGGGTTATTATTCACCTTGGCCTTGAAAATATATTTTTTTTTGAGAGTTAGCTGGGCCATCCTCATCAGTGCCCAACTTTAGATTTTTGAAATTATGACTAATAAAGCTCAAATTAATTTTTAATTAAATTTTAGGTGTTACAGATACCCCAGTTGGGAGGTACATTTTGATTCGGAGCATCGATCGTATCATTTTGAAGGATGTTGCGCGTTAGAGTGTTCATGTTCGTAGGATGTCCATTCGCACACCCCATTCCTAGCTACCGATTCTCTCGACATCCCTTATGGCGACGACATGGTCTTCGAGTGGGCACGTACGCATAATGAGAGGATTCTACGCACGCATCCCTCCGCATCAGCTATTCATGGTTTTCCAGACCATGTCCCTCGTTCAGTAGGATTCCTGAGACGTACTCGTCAAAGGACACACCCACTCACATATACTTTGAGAGTTCTGCCCTTACTCCCCCATGCATGCGGGAGGGTAGTGAGGAGACGGTGGTTTAGCCGAGGTTAGCACAAAGACCATCCATGTGTCCTCAGGATTGGAGCAGGCGCGTACCCCTTCCCGATGGCATCCGCTCATGGATTGGTTATGTTCCACCTTTTCAGGGTAGGAGCCATAGAGTTCTTGGAGGCCTTTAGTGCACACACACCACTAGCTTAGGATAGCCTTCTTTTGTGTTGAGGTTATCTATCATAGGTGCACTAGGTGGGTATGTTTTCTATTTATTTTCCCTTTTTATGTATTTGCTTTTATGATGATGTACGAACTTAACTCACCTTCCATGGGTGGGTAGTTTATTTATATATTTAAGTATGGTGTGCTTATGGATGATCTTTATGGAGCCTATATGATGTTTCTGTTTATGTTGTTCTTCTACATGTTCCGCTCTCGCTAATAACGCTTATGTTATGCACGGCTTACATTTCAATTATGTTAAAAAAAATGGCTCATATTTTCCTTAAGTATATTTTAAGTATGATTAAAGAACTAGAAGAGTAATATCTAATAATCAATAGAAATACGTCCTAGGCGTGTTGAGTTAATTATTAAGGTGTTACATCGGGGACAAACCAAGTGAAAGCTGGTGCATATAATGCTCGAGGCTACGAGGGCAGGGAGCGTATCGTCGGTGCAAAAAGGCACGAACAAAGAACGACTCTGGGGCTTCTAAGTAGAGGAGTATATGAATGAACTAATTACATAATAAAATGAGAGGGATCTTGAGATGTGTAGGTATGAGACTATGCAATTGAGGATGACTTATATGAATTAATTGGTACTACCTATACTAATAAGACGCACCTTCTTTTTAGTAGCCCATTACTAAAGAACTCCATGGTTAAGCATGCTTGACATGGGAAAATTTTGGGATGGGCGACCTCTGGGAAGTTTTCCAAGGAAGCATGTGAGTGAAGACAAATCATGAAAAGATCCGTGTTGGTTTGTGGGAATAGTTGTCAATCCATAAAGCAACAGGGATGTTACAATGGTGTCAAGCATTAGGTTTCCTTGCATAGTACTGAAGCAAGTATCTACGAATGACATGACATTTATATGAATGGAACCGTGACCATTCATACTAATATAATGCTATTTGAGGCCTATAGGAAGAGTCAGTTATGTCTAAGTTTAGTTAGAGTTTTGTCATTTAGAATTCTTGATTTGATCCCATGTTTTCCCCACTCTTTGCACTAAGTTTAGAAGGGTAGGTGGGCACCTTAGAGCGTTCTGAGTGCCTAGTAAGAGCTACAATTAGAATCCTTGGTACCTTTGTGTGTTATGAAGGTGGGCATTTAGTAAGAATGATGATTGGTTTTAATGTATCAAATTGTTTTATGTAACTTTGATGCCATGATTAGCATACATGCCATGTTTTTAGAATGCATTGTTGTACTATTTATGCTAGAATTGTGCAATTACAAGATATGAGTATCGCATACATGTGAACCAAGTTAACAATAGGACATAGATAGATAATTTAGTTTGGGGTGTGCATTGTGATGCTCATGACAAGATATGCTAGGTTAGTATCGAATCATTGGCTATATTAATTGTCCTTTATCTTTTTTGTAATACCCTAATATTTAACCTAACACGTTTAGGATGCGTTCAAGTTAATTATTAGTTATTACCCTTTGTTTCAGTTTTATCCTTTGACTTAGGAATACTTTAGTAAAAATAGAGATGATTTTTTTTGTTTTTTAACTTTTTAAAACAAAACGTGAGCGCACGTATAAGTGAGACCCGTCACTTGCCTATCATAATGTAACGCCCTTATTTTGCCTATGTATAAATAACCAAAATGCCCCTAAGGTCATTCTACCTAGAAAATGAGGATCGCCAAGCCCAAGTCATTCTCAAGGGGACGTTTTGATGATGATAGGGGATTATATGTGTTATGTGTGTTAATAGAGCAGAAGAATCTCATTTCTTAGTTCCGATGCGCAAAATGACTAAAATGTAATATCCTCCAAGTACAACCTCACTCTTAAGTCATGACATTGTACTCGAGAGTTGTTACTTATTAATTAGCAGACCTTTCTTAAATATCTATAGAAAGCTCGATTTACGTGTGTAATAACTAAGCGAAATTCTTTGCAATATATATAACAAAGAAATACAACCTTTATTGAATACATAGCTAAGTACAAGAGGAAGCTCCTCTATGAGCTTTAGTACATATCTTCTCTAATATAGTTACATACATATCCATTCCACTAAATACAACATAATAAAAACATTTACTACACACTATTGCCATTTTCGAGTCCTTTTAGTAGCATCATAGTCCTCTGGCTTAACCTGGAGGCAACATGGAAAAACAAACATAGGGGTGAGAATTACATAATTCTCAGTAGGGCATCCCTAAACATATACGAAGAATCTATGTCATCGTCATCGTCATCGCCCTAGCCACTTCGGTTTATCAAGAAAATGTGATCATGCAATATAAACTAAAGATTCATTTTAAGGTTCTAAAATCATCCCTCCAAAGTGGGTAGCTTTTAATAATCAACCACTTAGAGCACATATATCATAATGTTTCAACAAATAATAAATCATCCCAAGGCCTGCCAATCAAAAGTAAGATGAGTATGCATATAATACATGTAGTGAACTTATCTCAATGTGACATGGTTCCACTTATGGCCATAGAAATCAAGTTAGTTATACCCAATGGGTATTTGTCGTGGACAATTCCATAATAAATAATTTATACCAAATGGTATCTGGAGTGGTTTACACGCACAAGGAAATTGTCTGCTTATTAGGATGAGCTCAGTCCTATACGTGATCATCGAACTTTATTTTTTTCAGACTTCCAAATCACACACAGATCTATTCCTAGCTAATACGTCTATCGACTCAAAATATTTAGGAGGTTCCTTTTTCCGTTTCCTTCCCTTCATTCAATCTAAGTCTTGTTCTGTTTTGTCCATATGTCAGAACATGCACAATTTAAGTTCATATATATTCTCTTCTCAAATGCACGCATAAGCCACATGTAGGTATTTCATTCACAATGCAATTTCAATTATGTCTCATAAACCACTTTATTTCCTCTAGCATGCATTATATGTCACAAGTCATATGGCCAAATAGCTAACATCAAATACTTTGTTCTCAAAAGCATGCTTACATTACAAGTAGGTATTCAATCATATTAGAGGCCCATTCATGCCTCATGGATAAGTAATTGAAATAATTAGCATGCATTCATATGCCATACACTTGGACTAGATATCATTTTACCACAAATTTTCAGCCATTCTCACATCACACCTTAGATTTATTGTCCTAGGTACAACATTTAATTGCCATATCAAACGGCCATTTCAAGAGTCACAGAAATTCTATATGACACTTAAATGTGTCTAGGAGACCCTGTAAAAGTTTCATAGCAAACGGGCTCCTCAGCCTTGTAACTAAATTATACAAATCAGTGGTTGGAAGCCACTTATTCACAGCCCAAGCAGGGTTCTTGAAATTTTTAATCCTAACAAATGATTGAATCAACTCAAAATAAAATTCATAGTGATACTTCAATATGTTATTAACTTCATGTAAAAGTTTCAAAGGCTAATTCAATCGTTTGCTATGGTAATAAAATTGGACAAACTTATTGCTTAAGTTTCAACAACCAAGACAACATCAATCCTATTTCGGTTCATTTTTTTTGAGGCAGGAAACCTTAAAATCAAAACTCAAGAAAATTCATGTGACTAGTGTAACATCCTCCTTAGCACAACCTTATCTTTAAATAATATCTTTAAATCATGGCATCGTGCTTGAGAAATGTTACTTTTTAATTTAGTGGACCTTTCTTAAATATCTATGGCAAGCTTGACTAACTCATGTAATACCTATGCGTAATCTATTAAAACATATGACAAAGAAACACAACCTTTATTGAATACATAGTTAAGTACAAAAGGAAGCTCTACTATGACCTTTAATACATATCCATTCCCTATTATATCTACATACATATTCATTCCACTAAGTATGGCATAATGAAAGCACTAACTACTACACTAATGAAATTCTTATTCCTATTCAGGGCGGCCTCATAGTCCTGGTTCAACCTGGAGACGATACGGAAACACAAACACATAGGGTGAGAATTATACAATTCTCAGTAGGGTATTTCCCAAATACACAATTCACAACGTCATTGTTATCATTCCAGCCATTTCGTTTATTAAGAAAAGAGTGATCATGCAACATATGTCAAAGGTTCATTTTAAAGTTCAAGAATCATTTTCTAAAGTGGGTCTCTTTTATTATCCAATAACTTGATGTACACATGTCATACTACTAATATTATAGTAATTTACTTACTTTACATGCTCTCGATATATCAAATAAAAAAATCTTATATACATCAACCCTATCTATTCGTGCCCATTCTATATTAATGGGACTTTTCCGTGCCTTTTTTCATAATAGAGGGGACTTTCCCGTGCCCTTCACATAATTGAGGGGACTTTTCTTGTGCCCTTTACACATTTAGGGGACCTTTCTCTGCCCTTCACATAATATAGGGGACTTCATTCTCTACTTAGAACATATATCATCATCAAGTTCACATATAAACAATCAATCACAAGTGACTCTCATTCATTTCTCATAAACCAAACCTTAAAGTCACTATCATGCATTCATATACCATAGACTTGGAATAGATATCAAACTATCATAAATTTCAGACCATTCTCACATTCAGCACCTTGAGAGTTATTGTTCTGGATACAACATTTAATTGCCATATCAAAGGACTATCTCAAGAGCCATGAAAATTCTGTATTATACTTTAATGTGTCTAGGATAAGCTGTAAAAATTTGAGGACAACGAGCTCTATAGCTACTTCAGTAAAATATACAAATCTAGTGGCCAGGGGCCACCAATCACAGATTAAGGGTTCCCTTAATTTTTAACCCTAGAAATTGATGGAACCAGCACAAGAAAATTTACAGTGACACTTCAATATGTTATTAACTGGGTAAAAATTTCATGAGCTAGATCAATCAATTGTTATAATAATAAATTTGGACAATTACTTCATTTTCAACAACCAGGACAGCATCAGACACATTTTGGTTCTTGATTTTTCTGAGCAGAAATCTTTAAAATTAACACCCAAGAAAATTCATGTAGTCATTTTAAGATGTCCACTACAACATATAATTTTTTTAGATTATTTAATTATCCACAAATATGCCAAAAATTCGTGATTAATGACTGTTTGAAGGAAAACTAAAATCCAGCAGCCTAGTCCCAATTTCCTTTGATAAAAACCTCTTAACACCATCCAAACACACCAAAAAAATTCACACATACATATCAACATATCATCCATCAATACAATTAGAAATTTTGGATCTAGATCATGCCAAAACATATCATAAAAATTGGACAAGAAAAGGAGCAAAACCCTACTTGTGATGCTTGAAGAGTTCTAACTCCAAAGATGCTCTAATTGATTTCTCTTCACTACAAGGACTCCAAATCAAGCCACAAACCTCCCTTTGGCAAGAGGAAGTGAGATATCAAAGTGAGGATTGATGGAGAATTGAGATTTCAATCGGTTAGAATTGTAGGTATTGAGGTGTAGATTAAGATTAGTGAAGGAAGTTAGAGGTTCTAACAACTCTAGGCTAGTGTTTTTGGGGTTGAAATGCAAGTTTGGCTCATGGAAATGAAGGTTTCTGTTCCTCCTTGCTGGCCGAATTTTGATGTATCTTTGGGGAAGTTAATAAATGCAATGGAAGATATTTAGTGAAGTAATCATCATTTATGTGACAAAGCAACAATGGATGGCTAAAATTTAATCTTGGATTCCAAGATTAAATCTTGGCTCTAAAGAGATGGATATTATCCATTGGTTATGATGGAAATATTTTCGGTGTTAGAAACCGTACACCGAAATCTCACCGAACGGTAAACGCCGTACCCATTAAACCAATATTACCCAAAAATTAATTTTAAGTATAAAATTATCATTCCCACCTATTTCTAACCTTATTCCCATGATTTCCTAATTTTGAGCATTTCTCCTGAATTCTAGGGTTTCAGGTTGTCAGACTGCTTGGGCCCACAAGGTTACTATTCACCGGACGAAATTTTTTTTTTGGATAGGTTCGTTGGGCCACCCTCATTGCTAAACTATTAGATTTTTGAAATTAAGATTAATAAAGCTCAAATTAATTTTTAATTAAATTTTAGGGTGTTACAACTAGTGCAAGATGTTAACTTGAACACAATTTTTTCAACTCATGAAAATGACTAAAACATGCCCAGAAAATCGTGATCATACATAACTGCAAGAAACCCAAAAATCCATCAAGTATCACTCAACATCTTTTTGCTAAAAGTGATTTTTATCATCATCCACATCTAATACCAAAATTAACACATCAATATCAACATAATATCAATTACTATAGCTAGAAATTTCGGACTTAGCTCAACCCAAAATAGATTAGAAAAATTTGACAAAGAAAGGCAACAAAAACCCTACTTTTGGCAACTTAGTGGATCTTTGGCTTCAAGATGATCCAAGCTTGAATCCTTCCACTCCAAAGCCCCCAAACCAACTTCAAAACCTTATTAAATCAGTGAGGCGTGAGGTAACAAGGCAAGGTTTGATGAGGAATAGAGATTTATTCAGTGAGATTGTAGAGATCAAGGTATAGAACAAGTTTAATGAAAGAACTTTGAGGTTTCCACAAATCTAGGCTAGGGTTTTTGGGCTTACAACTCAAGATCAAGCTCTTGAAGATGAAAATGGTGGCTGGTTCTTTTATCTCCCCTTTGGCCAAAATTGATGCTTAAAGAAGGATTTGGCTTCTTGAACAAGCTTTGGACATGTGTTGATCTTATAACAATTACATGAAGATATTATGTAATAAAGCAAAATGGATGGCTAGATTTAACTCGGATTCAAGATTAAATCTTGGCCTTCCACATGTCCTAAATAGGTGGATATCATCCATTAGTGGTGATGAAAATATCTTTTGGTGTTAAAAATCACACACTAAATCTCACGAAACGGGTAAACACCGCACCCGTTATACTTGTATTACCCGAAAATTAAATTCAGGTATAAAATCCTTATTCCTAACTATTTCTATCCTTAACCCTCTCTTTTAATCTCAGTGCATCTCCTTGACCAGGGTTTAGACCTGCCCGTGCGAGGCCTACAAGGTTACTATTCACCACGGCCCAAATTTTTTTTTTTATATGTCTGGGTCGCCCTCATCGTTGCTAACCTTATTTTTTTAAAATTATGACTAACAAAGCTCAAATTAATTTTTAAATAATTTCCTGGGTGTTACACAAAACGCCCATGTGGCTATTACACCGAACGAAGAACCAATTGAACAACTTCATCAAAAGGTTTTAAATTACATTTTTAAACTATGTTTAACAATCTGTTAAGCCCGGGTAGTCCCAGGAGGTTTTCTAAAAATTACCGTTTTGCCCCTAGCCAAGTGCATTATGGGTCTAATGATATAATTAGCAAAACCTAAGCAATATTAGGCTCTAATTAAATATTTGTAAATTCTAATTACTAATCTAGAGTCAAAATAATTTATTAAGATTAATTAGAACCTAAGATTGCTTAGATACACTTTTATCTTTATCTTAAAAATCAAGATTCCATGTCATGGAATCTTGAATAGTGTTTTGTCTCTCCAATTTCTTAAATTAAAGAATTGTGTTTGAGAATGGTTTTTATATAAAATGAGTTTTATTTCACTAATGTAGCAAGACCAGCTCCTTAATCATGTCTTGATACCCTTAATTATCCATTCCCTTACCTAAACACTTACTTACAAACTACTAATCAAAAGCCTAATCAATGATACACCTAATGTAATATCCTAATATTTAACCTAATACGCCTAGGACGTACTTAGATTAATTATTAGTCATTACTTCTTTTAAAACCTCTTTTAGAAATTAACTTAGCGGAAAATATAGGTAAATTTTTTTTTGAAATGATTTATATAAAACAAAGTGTGAGCCTTTGCGCGTAACATAAACAACGTGAAGCGGAAGAACAAATAAAACATACAGAACATAAGCATTAAAGAACACATCCATCATAAACATCATTCCTCATTACATTAGATAATATAGTTTAGTACATCATAACGGAAATATAACAGAAGCATAAAGTCTTACCCATACTATTGGGCAGAGCTTGCAATACAATGATATCAAATTATAACAAATACATGAAACAACCCCCAAAAGATAAGCACCTAACTATCGCTACCCTCTCTCTCCAAGCCTCCTGGTGATGCCGATCTCGGTTGGGAGATGTAGCCCACGAACGACGAAGCTCCTCGGATGTAGCCCAACGAAGCGGAGATCTAGGCGTGGGAATCAAGGGAACAGCATGGCCTCCACGTCGTGGTCGCCTCTGGCTATCGAACGCGCCTCGCATGCCTTGACTGGGTGACCGTGTCCTCGCTACCTCCTCCGAGACCCATAGGAAACGAAGGGGAAGAGCCCTCCGACGAGGAAGGATGGGCACGACGGCCCGCCTCGTCCGAGGGTCGTCCCTCAAAGACCAGGTCGTCGCCAAAGGGTGAAGTCGGATCGAAGTGATAGCTGAGACGGGGAAAGCAAAGGGCGTCCCACATATGCAAAAACGCGCACCTCGCAATGACCCTTGAAGTGGTAAGACTGATGCTCGGGGTCATAGTGCACCTCCCATGTAGGCGGGTCAATGAAAATCACGAACGACGCCATCGATATCTTGAAGACGTAACGGAAAGAAAGAGAGAGGGGTGAGAATTCTTCTAAAGAATCTCAGAGGGAAGTCCTCTATCCTAGTGTCATCGTTTACGTCCCAGGAACCTTGGGTTTATTATGAAAAGGTTAAGCATGCATTAGTTCATTATGGAGTTTTCGCAAAGGTATTTATCCAAGGTCCATGTCTTTTATAATGATTCTTAATGCATGTATGCAACATAATATTTCATGGATGCATGGCAGGACTTTAGGTAAATCAAACAATTATCAATCAACATATAAGTGGCATGTAACTTTTCTCTTGAACACTTTCCTTTTCTCATACTTGTGACACCAATAATATAGTAACCGTACCCCTTAAACTAGGCTATGAGCTCATACCTTAACTAGTCGTCACTAGTTCTTACTTATCCTCTTGATAAGCGAATCATAAACATAATCATAATCATCATAATCCCGACTCCCAGAGTACGGGTAGGGGGCCTAAGGATCACCCATCATGGGACTTTTTCCTTCTTCGAAACGCATCGACTAGTTAAGACCAGCGACTTTGTCCGCTTTGGAGGCTGATGTCTATGCCCTCACGATTTTACCTTCTCCTCCTAGAAGGAGGAATACGTCTCGGTGTGTCACCTTAAACATCATGTACTTTCATCCTTCGAAACGCATCGACTTGGTTAAGACCAGCGACTTTGTCCGCTCGGATGGTCTCGACGTCCATACCCCACGGGTTTACTCTCTCGTCTGTAGCAGGAGAAATGCGTCTCTGCATATAACTTTAAACTTCATTTTCTCAAAAACTTTCTTTTGTCCCTCAATTTGACGGAAATTCGCGGCATAACAGCTACTCTCCGAATTTCCTCAAATTTGAGTCATGCCACATAATTTCAGTCACATGCATCATTTTCATGGAACTTTCTCATTGCAATAACTTTCTAGTTCACATGAGCATATTCCTCAATTTCATTCATAGCTTTGAAACATTATGCATCTCAAACACAACATTTCATCATATCACCAAATCAAATTATGCACATAAAGTTTCATGCTCAAGGAACTTAACATAACCACATTATCATAAGTGTGCACGAGGTTCATCATCATAATCATACTCTCTCGTCCACCTATATCATAGTATCTTATGCTTTGACCCCTTAGGGCTTTAAACTTGCATTTCGGTCATTCTAATCCTCACTAAGGATTTTTATAACACCTAAGGGATCATTACTTAAAATTCTCACTAAGTTTTAGGCACACTTAAAATTCCAAACAGCATTATGTAGTTTGGGCTGGAAAAATATCATATACTTACGGGGTCTAATCTCCGTTCTTGACCCTTTTTAAGATCCGTCTTCGCCTAAGGCTTCATAATCAATCCCTAAACCAATTATGAGGGATTCCTAGGCATGTTTACTAAGTTATAACTTACTTTTCCTCAATTTAGCTTTGCTGGACAGAATCACATTTTGCCATGTCTAAGTGTGCTAGAATTCCTATTTTAAGTCTTTATCATCACCTTAAGCTTAGTAATTAATACCTAATCATTTATGAAAGGTTTTTATGCATATCCTACTGATTATGAACCATTTACACTTGAATTAATTATGCTGGAACAGTTTTGCAAATTTGTGCATTAAGGTGTTCTAGAATTCTCATTCTGATCCTTTTAAGTTACTTATTCTTTTCTAACTTCTCTAAATCGATCCTCCCTCACTCAAACATAATTTTACACATTTTAACACCTTAGAACAACATTTGTACAGCAGCCAATCATGAAGGGCAGAACCGAAATCATAAGCCCATAAAATCACATAATCTCATGAATTAAAATGCATACAAGTTGCTAGTTTTCTCTTGGAACAATTTTAGGAACTCAAACTCTTTTAGAAACCAATTTATCTCATTAAAATCATTAAAGTCCAAGCAAGATCAGTAGCTAAATTAATTTTCTCATAAAATAGATTTAAAACATATAATCTCATTCATAATGCTCCTTAGGTACTCCTAAGCTTAGAAAAATTTCAAAACATGGCTATGGGCACTTGTGATTAGATGAACTCACACCAAGCCCATCATCATCACCATAAGGCCGAAATGGCTTCATTGAAAAACCAACGTTTTCTTAAAACTTTACATTGGATACTTGGGCAAGTCTTTGAGCTCTAGACCATTTAGGTGGTGACATAAATTTAAACATGCTATGCAACTCATTTTACTCTTCTTTTAGATAATAAAGTGAGAGCATAAAATAAATATGAGGTGCACTCATTTATTATCTTTAGAGTTTAAGTGATGGCGTAAAATATAAACATGATAGACAAGAAAGTAAACATGAAATGCAAGGTTCAATTCTTTATTTTAGTGCTCTAGGCCTCTTGGGGTGTTTACCCCAAATCAACAATCAACTTTAAGGTTGAAATAGGTAGGCTTTGAGATTTATTAAGTGATGATGCACATTCTTGTTTTAATCTTTAAGTTGCTTAGTGATAGCTTGAAAATAAACATGCTATGCAAAGCATAAAAGTAAACATGAATGCAACTCCTTTTAATCTTAACTAGAGCTCTTACAAGACTTTAAAGGAACATAAAAAACTCAACCCATTATGTATCATAAAGTGAGCTTTAGAGTTCTTAGCATCAAGACACCAAGGAAGTCTTATGTTCTTCGAACACCATCATCAAGCTCAAGGAAACGATTTTTCAAGAGACAACCTTTCAAACAAATATAAAAGGGCTACCTTAACATTTTTAGCAAACTTCGTTCAAGAGAGGAAAGGAAAAACCGAAACCATTGAAGAAAAAGGAATAAAAACCAAAGCTTGAACAAAGCAAAAAGGAAAGAAAACCGAAACTTTAGAGGAATAAAAACCAAAACTTTGAACTAGGAAAAACCAAGGAGGAACCGGAATCATAAAGGAAAGGAAATGAAGAACCAAAACTTTGAACTTGCAAAGAAAAGGAAAAACCAAGTTTGTATATGGTCCTAGACCAAGATCCAAGCTTTAGAGGTTTCTCTCATGGCAAACACCAAACTATCTCCATGAGACCTCATCATCAAGCTAATGATTGGTTTGTAAAATGGCCTCATGGCCGAAAATAAAAAGGGGAAGAAAAAGAGTTTGAAACCAAGAGAAAACTAGAAACTTTTCTCAAAGAAAGTAAAGAAAACTTGAAAGAAAACCCCTACCTAAGGAAGTCTTTGAAATGGAAGAAAGAAAGCTTGATTCTTGAAGAGTTTGAGAAGACAAAATCTTCTTGGAAGTGATGATGGATTCGGCCAAAGAGGAAGCTCAAGGAAGATGATTTTTCCTTGAGTTTCTAAGCTTGGGAATGGAAAGTTTAAGTGTTTGAGGGATGGTTTAAAGTGAGGTAGTGGTGGTTTATGGTTGTTTGTGGTGGCTCAAGGTGGTGGTGGTGGTTCTTTGAGGAAGGAAGAAAAAGAACTTAGAGGAAGGGAAAATGAGAGAAAATGAGAGAAAGTGTAGGAAACTCAACTTAGCAAATGATCAAAAAGGTGTCCAAGCTTTCCAAGGTGTGGTATTTATAAGGAATGAAATGTTGTGGCTAATTTAGGGGGGAGGGTTGGCCGAAATTCTTGGCCTTGGAGGGAAGGAAAATATCTTCCAAGCTTGTCTTGGAAGCTTGGTTAAAGTGCTAGCTTAGGTGTAGTCAAATCCTAGCTTTTGCATAGCCTTTTTTGGATGAAATTTGAATTCAAAATTTGTGGCTTTTGGGGGAAAATTCTAACTAGATTAACAATTTTAAAATAATTCTTTTGGTCAAAAAGGTGGTAGACAAATTTCCTTGATTTAAGGAAATTGGAGAGAGAAAAACACTATTCATTACTTTTTGATTAGACATCTTGAATTAAAGAATGTAATTAGAACTTGACTAAGCAATTTAGTTTCTAATCAACCTTAATAAATCATTTTGACTCTAGATTAATTATCGAAATAAATTAATCTTCGATTAGAGCCTAATATTGCTTAGGTTTGCTAATTGCTTCATTAGGCGCACTGTACACTGTTCTAGGGGTAAAACGTAATTTGCACTGAAACTGCTCGGACCTTCCGGGCCCAACTAAACATCAAATATTACCCTAAAACATCATTCTAAACTCCTGAAAAATTCCGGGCTCAAACGGCACCTTTTACCCTTGTAGACACGACAGGGGTATTTTGGTCATTTTGAGCCGAAAGTTTAGAAAACGAGATTTTCACCTCGGATATCAAACATAGTACAACCCCCTTCAAACATTGAGTTGACCCATCAAACCCCCGATCGGCTGCCCTTTTAAATTCGGGTAATGGCCTCAGGGCATTTTGGTCATTTGCACTCAATACAAGGAAATCGGGGTATTACACCTAAACACACCCCTAAATCACAATTAAATGACAAAACCTTCATCCCCCTTGGCTGCATGGCCGAAGCCATTCCCTCATTATTCATCACATGTTGATTTATTTTTGCACACAAAAAACCATGCTTTTAGGCCATACTTCACCATATTTTGAGCCATACTTCAACATGCTTTGAACCATGCCCTAGACCATACCTTGCAAGAGATATTTTTCTCTCATTTCCTCCTTCCCTGACCATCAGCCATCCTCCCCCAAAGACACATCCATGTGTTGTAACGCCCAGGATTTTCTATTTGAGTACAACTGCCAAAATGCCCTGAGGTCATTTTTGCCCAAATTGGAGGGTAGTCACCTGGCACCCTCAAATGGGTTAACTCAATGTTTGAAGGGGATTATAACTGAATGTTTGATATCCGAGGTGAAAATCTCATTTTCCAAACTTTCGGCTCAAAATGACCAAAATACCCTGCAGCGTTTTACACGAGTAAAGGTGCCGTTTGATTTTGAAACTTTTCCAGGTTTGGAATGATGTTTATGAGTGGTTTTGATGGTTAGTCATGTCTGAAGGTTGAAGGTTTAGTGCAAAATTATCATTTTGCCCCTAGAACAGTGTACAGTAAGCCTAATGATATAATTAACCAAACCTAAGCAATATTAGGCTCTAATCGAAGATTAATTAATTTCAATAATTAATCTAGAGTCAAAATAATTTATTAAGGTTAATTAGAACCTAAGATTGCTTAGTTAAACTTAATCTCATTCTTTATTCAAGATTCCTAATCATGGAATCTTGAATAGTAAATCTCTCTCCAATTCCTTAAATCAAGGAATTGTATCTATGATTTAATTTGACTAGAAAATGGTTTTTAATTTGTTAATCTAGCAAGACCACCCCTAAATCAAGTCTTGACAACCTTAATTAACCATTACCTCTCCTAAACACTTTCTTACAAACTCCTAATCAAAACATTAATCAAAGAAACACATAAACACATCATTAAACCACAATTACATAAACAATTTCTTTTCCTCCCTTGGCTATAAAACTAGCCAAATACATACCCATTGTTTTGTGTCACATGTTGATTTTATTTCACTCAAAGAACCATACCCAGACCATACCTTAAACCATGCTTTCACCCATGCTTGCCATGCCTAAGCCCATACCCATTCAAGAGATATTTTTCTCCCCCAAAAGGCCAAAGAAAACCGTCGACCTTCCTCCCCTTGGCAGCCTCCATATTGCATTTTTTTTCTATAAATACCAAGCCTTAGTGAACTTGGTTACACTTTAGATCATTTGCCAAGTTTAAGCTTTCTTGCAATTTCTCTCTTCCTCTCAATTTCTCTTCATCTTGTTCTTCTTTCCCCACCACTAAAGAAACCTTTCCACTACCATAAATCACTACAAACAACCTTGAACCACCACTCCCCCACCTCAAAACACCTCTCAAATACCAAACTTTTCCATTCCCAAGCTTACATCTTCAAGGAAAATTCATCTTCCTTGAAGATGAATCAAGCATTCTTTCATCTCTTTCAAAGACTTCATTTGGTAGGGGTTTATTTTCCAAGTTTTGCTTACTTTCTTTAGGAAAAGTTCTAGTTTTCTCTTGGTTTTCAAAGCTCTTCCTTTTCCTCTTTTCATTTTGCCTTAGAGCCTTGTGATGAGAAAAACTTTGGCTTGATGATGAGGTTTCAAGATAATGGTGTTCTGATGCCATGTGAGAAACCTCTAAAGCTTGAAAACTTGGTCTTGGACCATATATGATTCTACTTTTCTTTTCTTTTCCTTACTCAAGATTTCGGTTCTTACTTCCTTTCTTCCTCAATGATTTCATTTCCATTTCTTTATTTGTACAAAGTTTGATAAAAATGTTAAGTAGCTCACTAAAGGTTTTGTTTAAGAAAATGAATCATATGTTTTCAAAGAGCTCTAAGCTTACCCTTGCCAACCTTAAAGTTGGTTTGCCTAAGAGTTTACTTTAGATTAAAGCCCTTGAGCAATAAAATGAAGAATATGAGTAGTTTTTTTTATATTTGCTTTGATAAGTGTTGATGCTTATCTCTTAGTCCATTTTCTTGAGCTTGATGATGATGTTCAAACCAAAGACTTCTTTGAAGACTTGGTGCTAAGAACTCTAAAGCTCACTTTATATTGCTAAGATACATGTTGGGTTAAGGCTATTAATGTTCCTCTAAAGTCTTGCATGAGCTCTAGTTAAGATAAAATAAGTTTGCATTCATGTTTATGTTTATGCCTTGCATATCATGTTTACTTTTGATGCCATCACTAAGCTCTCAAGAATAAATAAACGAACTTGCATTTCATGTTTAAATTTCCAAGCTTGCACTTTATATTTATATTTCAAGTTATCACTTAATCTTTAAAGATAATAATGAGGTTGTATCTCATATTTATTTTATACTCTCACTTTATTTTATAATGAAGATTGAAATAAAGTGCATAGCATGTTTATGTTTATGTCATCACCTAAATACTCTAGAGCTCAAAGACTTGCCTATGTATTATATATAAAGTTTTAGAAAATGGAAGCATTTCAAGAATGTCATTTCGGCCTTGTGATGATGATGATGGACTTATATGAGTTCATCTAATCATGAGTGTCCATAGCCTATGTCTTGGAATTTTTCTAAGCTTAGGTGAACTTAAAGAATATTATGAACAAGATTTTATGTTTAAATCTATTTCATGAACAAAATAATTTAGCTACTGACCTCACCTATATTTATATGATTTTAATGAGATGAATTGGCTTCTAAAAGAGTTTTGAGTTCCTAAAATTATTCCAACAGAAAACTAGCAACTTATATGCTTTTAAATCATGAAATTATGTGATTATTTTGCTCTGCCTTAATTGTTTATGTAACACCCTAATATTTAACCCAACACGCCTAGGACGTATTAAGATTAATTATTAGTTATTACTTCCTTTTTGAAACTCATTTGTAAAATTACTTAACGAAAAATACAGGTAAATTTTTTTTGAAACATGTAAAACAAAATGCGAATCGTCGTGCTAACATGAGCGGAACAAAGCAGCAAAAGGAAATAAACATACAATTGAAAGCAATAAGGAACACATCCATTCATAAAAGCAAATGCCATAATATATTAAGAAACATAGTTTAATACATCAACTGAAATATAAAAACATAAAGTCATACCCTTATAAGAATGGGCAGCTCAGGACATAAAATAGGAAGATACATAAGCAAAAACATAAAACAACAAGTAAAGAGGAGCCCAAAAAGATCAAACCCCAACTATGGCTACCCCTCCCCGAACATGGTGACGCTAATCCTTATCCCTCGAAGGTATGTACCCAATGAATTGGGCAGCTCGAGTACGTGCAAGTGGAAAGGGGGAGGACGTGACCTCTCGACATAGGTGCATCTCTGGGTCCAGCTAGCTCTCGCCGCGTCACCGTATCCTTCTCCCCGATGTGTAACACCCTAACTCTTAACCTCATACGCTCGAGTCGCATTCCGGTTAGTTATTAGTTGTTACGTCTTTGTTTCAGATCTTGACTTACTTTTCTTTAAAATATGAATATTAAAAATACAACTAAAAATATTTTTTTTCTTTTGAACTTAAGACTTAAAATGCGCGCATGTGCATAGATACTTACTATTAAATGTAAAACATAACAACTAGATATACGTCATCATAACAACCATGAATAAAACCATAGAATAATCACAATATAAATTATAGTAGTATAACATAATGATAACATAACAATGATGTCCTTATAAATATAAGGACACCTAGGGTATCAATTACACCAAACAACTTTAACTAATGCAAAACCAATTGTTAACGAGGCTAGACTAGTCTTCATGCTTCCGCTGCGCCCTTCTATATTGAGATGACGTGGTTCCTACGCCCGCGCCTCAAGGAAGATCACGAACATCCACATCAATCCCGTTGGAGACGACAGGGAAGAGAAAATGGGTGAGAATACTTATACAAGATTCTCAGGCTCCCGACTTTAACACAAGTGTCATCATCGCGCCCAGCCACTTCGGGTTTCATTATGAAAGAAGTGTGCATGCATAGGTTCAGTTTTAATTTCTCAAATCCTATTATCCGAAGTGGGTTTCTTTTAGCATGAGTCTTGATGGTATGAATGCAGAATATTTTATGCATCAATACTTAAGCATGACAGTTCACATCCTCAACATATATCACTTAATCACAAGCACCAATGGAACAACCACGAAACATATGCATGTGCGTCTTTTACTTTATCATAATTGAACTCTTCGAGTTCCTTTCTTAACTTTTCCACCCTCATCATGGTCACCAAAATCCAGCCAACCTACCGCCCCAGCGATTTCTCATGGTCACCAAAACTCCAAATATACCCATCGCCTAGGAATGAGCTCATCCTAACTAGCCGTCGCTAGATTCATATCTCTTTCTCTGGATCACCCCATACAACCCTTAACTCGGGAAGTCATAATGGGATCATTTCCTCATTAACATATCTCTTTTCTTGGATACTCTACAACCCTTAACTTGGGAAGTCATAATGGGATCATTTCCACTTTATCATATCTTGTATGGATGCAACATGAGCATACAACCATAGAACATCATATAACATATCCTATATTCATATCTCATATTTTCATGCATTTTAAACATAGCATACCACATCATCATAGCAACATGCCACACATCCATACATTCTTATGCTCATGGCATTTAAAACATTCACATACATCAAGACAATACTCACTCGATCTCATTCTCACATCGCACCTCCTTATCTTAAGATATCTTATGCTTTGGCCTTTATGGGTCTTAAACTTGTGTTCTAATTATCCTAACTCCCATTATAGTTCTTTATAACACCTAAGGGATCATTACTTACAATTCTCACTAAGATTTATGTTCACTAATATATCCAAACAGCATTGTATCACTTTGGCAGAAAATTATCATACGCTTACGGGGTCCTAGAATCTCCGTCTTTGACCCTTTCTAAGTTTCGTCTTTGCCTAAGGCTCTATAATCAACTCCTAAACCAATTATAAGGGATTCCTACACATATCCACTAATTATACCATTTTCTTAAGTCCAATTATGCTGGAAGAGAATTTACCATTTGTGCATCTAAGTGTTCTAGAATTCTCATTTTAAGTCCTTTCTAGTTACTTGTTCTTTCCTAACTTCCCTAAATCGTTCCTTGCTTCACTCAAACATAATTTTACACATTTTAACACCATAAAACAGAATTTATACAGTGGCCAAACACCAAGGGCAGAATCGAAATGCAAAGCTCATATAATCACATAATTTCATGATTTAAAAGCATATAAGTTACTAGTTTCTCTTGGAATCATTTTAGGAACTCAAAACTCTTTTAGAAACCAATTCCTCTCATTAAAATCATACAAAAATAGGTAAGGTCAGTAGCTAAATTATTTAGCTCAAGGAATAGATTTAAAACATAAAACTTTGTTCATAAGGTTCTTTAAATACACCTAAGCTTAGAAAAATTCCAAGACTTAGACTATGGGCACTTATGATTAGATGAACTCATCTCAAGTCCATCATCATCATCACAAGGCCGAAATGGCATTCTTGAAATGCCTCCATTTTCTAAAACTTTATGTAAGATACTTGGGCAAGTCTTTGAGCTCTAGGATATTTAAGTGATGGCATAAACTTAAACATGTTATGCACTTGTTTTACTCTTCATTATAAAATAAAGTGAGAGCATAAAATAAATATGAGATGCAACCTCATTATTATCTTTAAAGATTAAGTGATGACTTGAAATATAAACATGAAATGCAAGCTTGGAAATTTAAACATGATAATGCAAGTTCATTTAGTTATTCTTGAGAGCTTAGTGATGGCATCAAAATAAACATGCTATGCAAGGCATAAACATAAACATGAATGCAACTCATTTTATCTTAACTAGAGCTCTTACAAGACTTTAGAAGAACATTATAACCTTAACCCAATATGTATCTTAACAACATAAAGTGAGCTTTAGAGTTCTTAGCACCAAGTCTTCAAAGAAGCCTTTGGTTTTGAACTTCATCATCAAGCTCAAGAAAATGGACACAAAGCTCAACACTTTGTCTAAACAAACATACAAAGAACTAAGTCATATTCTTTATTTTATTGCTCATGGGCTTCAATCTAGAGTAAAACTCTTAGAACGGCCGACCAACTTTAAGGTTGGCAAGGGTAAGCTTAGAGCTCTTTGAAAACATATGATTAATTTTCTTAACAAAATTTTTGTGATCTACTTAACATTTTTAGCAAACTTTGTTCAAATAAAGGAAAAGGAAACCGAAACCATTCAAGGGGAAAAGGAAAGAAAATAAAAAACTTAAGCAAAGAAAAGGAAAGAAACTAATAGCATGTATGGTCCAAGACCAAGTTTTTTAAGCTTTAGAGGTTTCTCACATGGCATAACAAGACCATTATCTTGAAACCTCATCATCAAGCTAAAGTTTTTCTCATGAAAAGGCCTTATGGCCAAAAAAGAAAAAGAGTTTTGAACCAAGAGAAAACTAGAACTTTCTTAAAGAAAACAAGTAAAAACTTTGAAACAAAACCCCTACCTAAAGAAGTCTTGAAAGAAATGAAAGAAAGCTTGGATCCTTGAAGAAATGAAAAGACAAAATTTCTCTTGTATGGCAATAAGGATTCGGCCACAAGGTTTCTCAAGGAAGATGATTTTTCCTTGAGAAAGCAAGCTTGGAAATGGAAAATTAAGTGTTTGAGAGGTGGTTTGAGGTGAGGGAGTGGTGGTTTAAGGTTGTTTGTGGTGGATGGTGGTGGAAAGGTTTCTTGAGGGAGGAAAAGCAAGATGAAGAGAACTTTGAGAAAATGAAAGAAAAGCAAGAGACTAAACTTGGCAAAGCTTCTAAAGTGCAACCAAGTTTTTCAAGGCTTGGTATTTATAGAAAAATGAAGCAATGGAGGCTGATTTGGAAGAGGAGGCTAACAATTTCTTCATGCAAAAAGGGAGGAAAATATCTTCAAAAACTTGTCATTCAAATGCATGGTTGAAAGCATGTAGGTATGGTTCAAAGCATGACTTGAGGTATGGTCTTTGAGTGAAACAAAATCAACATGTGACACAAAATGGGGAGCATGAATTCAGCATTTCAACCAAGGGGAGGAGGATGATTTGTTCATGTAATTGTGGTTTAATGATGTGTTTAGGTGTTTCTTTGATTAAGGTTTTGATTAGGAGTTTGTAAGAAAGTGTTTAGGTGAGGTAATGTCTAATTAAGGTTGTCAAGACTTGATTAGGGGAGTGATCTTGCTAGATTAACAATTTAAAATCATTCTTTTAGTCAAATGAAGGTATGGGCATAATTCCTTAATTTAAGGAATTGAAGAGAGAAAACACTATTCAAGATTCCATGACTAGGAATCTTGAATTAAAAGATGTAATTAGAGTTTAACCAAGCAATCTTAGGTTCTAATTAACCTTAATAAATTATTTTGACTCTAGATTAATTATCGAAATAAATTAATCTTCGATTAGAGCCTAATATTGCTTAGGTTTGCTTAATTACGTCATTAGGCTCATGTACACGTTCTAGGGGCAAAATGGTAATTTTGCACTAAACTGCCCTGACCCTTTGTCTCAACTAAACATCAAATACCACTCGGAAACATCATTCCAAACTTTCTGGAAAGTTCTGGTCTTAACGACAACTTTATCCGCATAAAACGTTCAGGGTTATTTTGGTCATTTTTGACCGAAAGTTCTGAAAACGAGATTTTCATCTCGAATATCAAATATAAGATATAATCCCCTTTAAACATTGAGTTGACCCATTCGAGGACTGCCCTGTTGGCTTCCCTCGAATTCTGGTAAAAATGACCTCTAGGGCATTTCGATCATTTGTATTCAAAATAAAAATCTGCTGTACACGATGTCCATGGGAACTGGAGGAATATCTGATAGATGTGCACTCCAAAGCGATGGTATGCACGATGAATCGCTTTGCAGTGGTTCAAAGTCCTCCGAGATCTTGTCGTTCTCCATAGGATGAGGTAGGAGTGAAGCGAAAGCTAGAAATCTGACGCGAAACGAGCGTCCCATGTACGCAAAAATATGAATAGCACAACGACCCTCAAATATATGATTGGTGCTTCGGGTCGTAGTGCACCTCCTAATTGGCGTATCAATGAGATCACGAACGACATCATCGGATCTTAAGACGTAACCGAAGGAATACAAAGAGGGGTGAATCTTGCTAAAGAATCTCTAGGAGCGAATCCTCCTATCCTAGTGTCATCGTTAACGTCTCTAGGAACCTTGGGTTTATTATGAAAAGGTTAAACATGCGAAGGTTCATTATGAGTATTTATAAAAAGTAATTATCCAAGGTCCATGTCTTTTATATGAATCTTAATGCATGTATGCAGCATAGATATATGAAACATAATATACTTATTCGAACAAACCAATAAAACATATCATCAATAATTCATCATCATATAAGTGGCATGTAACTTCTCATAATAATGTTTCTTTTTCATAAGCAAGGTACTTCATATCTTCATCTCGTTTCTCAAACTTGTGACATCATGGTAACAAAAAATAGTAACCGCACCCTTAAAACTAGGCTATGAGCTCATACCTCAACTAGTCGTCACTAGTTCTTACTTATCCTCTTGATAAGCATAACATAATCACAATAATCCTGACTTCCAAAGTACGGGTGGGGGGCCTAAGGATCATCCATCATGGGACTTTTTCCTTCTCTTAACATGCATAACTTGGCTTAAGAACCCTGACTTTGTCTACTTTGGAGGTAATGTCGATGCCCTCATGGTTTTACCTTCTCTCTACAGTAGGAGAAGTACGTCTTCACCCGCGAAATTATTAATGGTTAAGACCAGTTACTTTGTCCACTTTGGTATGGCTTGTTGTCCATATACCTCAGGATTTATCCTTAGCAGGAGAAATGCGTCTTTATATGTCACATATAAAATCTTTCTTTTCAAAACTTCTTTAAGTCCCTCAAATTTGACAGTAAATTTGACAGCAAATGGCTATACACCGAATTTCCTCAAATTTGAGTCATGCCACATAACTCATATAACACATGCTTCCTCATTCAACATTTCAAAACCCTAAAAATCATATAAACATATTCTCCCATTTCATTATAATTTCATACAGTTCTGCATTTAAACATAGCATGCCACATTATCATCATATCATAAGCTCACATATTCACATACGCATGCTATCAATACTTTCACATATACTTTTTGGTATAACAATAAATACACTCGTTCACTCGGTCACTTACTCACATTATGTCTCCTATCTTACAATGTCTTATGCTTTGACCCTTAGATGCTCTTAGTCTTGTGTTCTGATTATCTAATGCTCATTTTAAACCTTTAACACACCTAAAGGATTATTACTTGCAATTCTCTCTAATTTTTATGCTTACTAACACCGTGAAATAGTATAGCATAAATTAGTTACGATGATTATTATTCGATTACGGGTTTTAGAATCCACGCCTTTGACCCTTTCTAAGTTCCATATTCGCTAAGGCTCTATATTCAATTCCTAAACCAATTATGAGGGATTCCTACATATATCCACTAATTATAAACCATTTTCCTTAAGTTCAATTATGCTGGAACAAAATTTACATTTCTTGTGTCTAAGTGTTCTAGAATTCTCATTTTTAGTCCTTTCTAGTTACTTGTTCTTTCCTAACTTCCCTAAATCGTTCCTTGCTTCACTCAAACATAATTTTACACATTTTAACACCATAAAACAGAATTAATACAGTGGCCAAACAACCAAAGTAGAACTGAATAGATATAGCTCACATAATCACATAATTTCATGATTTAAAAGCATATAAGTTGCTAGTTTTCTCTTGGAATAATTTTAGGAACTCAAAACTCTTTTAGAAACCAATTCATCTCATTAAAATCATATAAATTTAGGTGAAGTCAGTAGCTAAATTAATTTTTTCATGAAATAGATTTAAAACATCAAATCTTGTTCATGATATTTTTTAAGTTCACCTAAGCTTAGAAAATTTCCAAGACATAGGCTATGAGCACTTATGATTAGATGAACTCATCTCAAGTCCATCATCATCATCACAAGGCCGAAATGGCATTCTTGAAATGCCTCCATTTTCTAAAACTTTATATAGGATACTTGGGCAAGTTTTTGAGCTCTAGAGTATTTAGGTGATGACATAAACATAAACATGCTATGCACTTTATTTTATTCTTCATTATAAAGTAAAGTGAGAGCATAAAATAAATATGAGATGCAACCTCATTATTATCTTTAAAGATTAAGTGATGACTTGAAATATAAACATGAAATGCAAGCTTGGAAATTTAAACATGATAATGCAAGTTCATTTATTTATTCTTGAGAGCTTAGTGATGGCATCAAAATAAACATGCTATGCAAGGCATAAACTTAAACATGAGTGCAAGTTTGTTTTATCTTAACTAGAGCTCTGCAAGACTTTAGAGGAACATCACAACCTTAACCCAATATGTATCTTAACAACATAAAGTGAGCTTTAGAGTTCTTAGCACCAAGTCTTCAAAGAAGTCTTTGGTTTTGAACTTCATCATCAAGCTTAAGAAAATGCACTAAGACATAAACCTCAACACTTATCTAAACAAACATAAAAGGAACTACTCATATTCTTTATTTTATTGCTCATGGGCTTCAATCTAGAGTAAACTCTTAGAACGGCCAACCAACTTTAAGGTTGGCAAGGGTAAGCTTAGAGCTCTTTGAAAACATATGATTAATTTTCTTAACAAAACTTTTAGTGATCTACTTAACATTTTTATCAAACTTTGTACATAGAGAAGAATGGAAACCGAAATCTTGAGGGGAAAGGAAAGGAAACTGAAATCTTTGAGCAAGGAAAAAGGAAAGAAACTAAAAGCATATGGTCCAAGACCAAGTTTTTCAAGCTTTAGAGGTTTCTCACATGGCATCACAAGACCATTATCTTGAAACCTCATCATCAAGCCAAAGTTTTTCTCATAAAAGGCTCCAAGGCCAAAATGAAAGGAGGAAAGGAAAAGCTTGAAAACCAAGAGAAAACTAGAACTTTTCTTAAAGAAAGCAAGTAAAACTTTGAAAATAAAAACCCTACCAAATGAAGTCTTGAAGAAATGAAAGAAAGCTTGTGTTCTTGATGGAATGAGAAGACAAAATCTTCCCTTGGATGATGATGTATATTCGGCCAAGAGGGGATCTCAAGGAAGATGATTTTTCATTGAAAGAGTAAGCTTGGAAATACAAAGGTTTGGTGTTTGAGAAGTGGTTTGAGGTGGAGGAGTAGTGGTTCAAGGTTATTTGTGTTGGTTTTGGTGGTGGAAAGGTTTATTTGATGGTGGAGGAAGAAGAACAAGATAAAGAGAATTTGAGAGGAAGAGAGAAAATTGCAAGAAAGCTTAACTTGGCAAATGATTTAAAGTGTAACCAAGTTCTCCAAGACTTGGTATTTATAGAAAAATGAAACAATAGAGGCTGATTTTGGGAACAATGGCTGACGGTTTCTCTTGGCCAAGGGGGAGGAAAATATCTTCAAAAGCTTGTTATTCAAAGGCATGGTTGGAGGTATGGCTAGGTATGGGCAAGGCATGGCTTAAGGCATGGTCTTTGGAGTGAAACAAAATCAACATGTAACACATTTCAAAGGTATGTATTTGCCTAGCTTTCCAGCCAAGGGAGGAGAAGAAATTGTTCATGTAATTGTGGTTTAATGATGTGTTTGGGTGTTTCTTTGATTAAGGTTTTGATTAGGAGTTTGTAAGAAAGTGTTTAGGTGAGGTAATGGTTAATTAAGGTTGTCAAGACTTGATTTAGGGGTGGTCTTGCTAGATTAACAAATTAAAAACCATTTTCTAGTCAAATTAAATCATAGACAAGGTTCCTTGATTTAAAGAATTGGAGAGAAAATTACTATTCAAGATTCCATGACTAGGAATCTTGAATCAAAGAATGGAATTAGAGTTTAACTAAGCAATCTTAGGTTCTAGTTAACCTTAATAAATTATTTTTACTCTAGATTAATTATCGAAATAAATTAATCTTCGATTAGAGCCTAATATTGCTTAGGTTTGGTTAATTACGTCATTAGGCTCACTTACATATTTTAGGGCAAAATGGTAATTTTGTGCTAAAACTCTCTGACCTTTCTGTTAACTAACATCAAAAACCACTCATAAACATCATTCCGAACTTTTGAAAAGTTCCTGTTAAACGGCACCTTTACCCGTGTAAAATGCTGGAGGGTATTTCAATCATTTTGAGCCAAGTTTAGAAACAAGATTTTCACCCCGATATCAAACATTGCAGATATAATCCCCATTAGACATTGAGTTGACCCATTCGAGGATTGTCGGGTCGGCTATCCTTGAATTCTGGGTAAAAATGATCTCAAGGGCATTTTGGTCATTTGTACTCAAACAGAAAATTGGGTGTTACAGTCTTGCCACTGGATTAATTCTATTTTATGGAGTTAAGATGTGTAAAATTATGTTTGAGTGTAGCAAGGACCGATTTAGGAATGTTAGAAGAACAAGTGACTAGAAAGAACTTAAAATGAGAATTCTAGAACACTTAGACACAAGAAATGTAAATTCGTTTTAGCATAATTAAACTTAAGGAAAATGGTTTATAATTAGTGGATATGTGTAGGAATCCCTAATAATTGGTTTAGGAATTGAATATAGAGCCTTAGGCGAAGATGGAACTTAGAAAGGGTCAAAGACGTAAATTCTAGAACCCTGAATCGAATAATAATCATCATAATCAAATCGTGCAATGCTGTTTGGAGGTGTTAGTAAGCACAATAATTAGAGAGAATTACAAGTAATGATCCTTTAGGTGCATGAAAGATCTTTATGGGTGTTAGGATAACTAGAACACAAGTTTAAGATCCATAAGGGTCTAAGCATAAGATACTATAAGGTGGGGAAGATTGAGAGTAAGTGACCGAGTGAACACATAGTTCTAATATATCGAGAGTATATGTGAAAGTATTAATGGCATGCGTATGAGAATGTGTGAGCTTATGATGTGATTGCTATGATAATGTGGCATGTTATGTTTAAGATGAAGAAGTATATGAAATTATAATGAAATGGGTGAGCATGTTTATATGATTTTGAAGGTTTTCTTAGTTGAGATATTGAATGAGGAAGCATGTGTTATATGAGTTATGTGGCATGACTCAATTTGAGGAAATTCGTGTACTGCCGTTGTGCTATCGAATTTCCATCAAATTGGAGAGACTTAAAGAAGTTTTTGAAAATAACATTTTAAATGTGACATGCCGAGACGCATTTCTCCCTACCCTTAGGAGAAAGTAAACCTTGGATATGGACACCAAGCCATATCGAAGTGGACAAAGTCACTGGTCTTAACCAGTCTATGCGTTCCAGAATCAGATGTACTTCTCTGTACTAGGAGAAGGTAAAACCGTGAGGGCATAGACATCAGCCCCAAAGCGGATAAGTCACTAGTCTTAACCCAGTGATGCGTTTCGAAGGCAAAAGTCCTATGATGGTGATCCTTAGCCCCCTACCCGTACTCTGGGAGTCAGGATTATTATGATTGTGATTATGTTACGCTTATCAAAAGGATAAGTAAGAACTAGTGATGACTAGTTTTATGAGCTCATAGCTTAGTTTAGGGTGGCGATGATTCTAGGTTTGATACCTTTATGTCACAAGTTTGAGAAACAAGAAAAGGATAAGAAGTTTTATGTTTATTGAAAGAGAAAGGTTTTATGAGAAGTACATGCCACTTATGTGATGATAAATTGTTGATGTCATGTTTTAATTGTTTACTTGTATAAGGTATTGTCATGCATTCATATTTTGCTATGCTGCATACATGCAATAAGATTCATCATAAAAGACATGGACCTTGGATAATTACTTTTATAGAACCTCATTATAGACTTTTGCATGTTTAACCTTTTCATAATAAACCCAAGGTTCCTGGGACGTAAACGATGACATTAGGATAGGAGGTTTCCCTATGAGATTCTTTAGTAAGATTCTCACCCCTTTTTTCTTTTTCCCATTACGTCCTCAGAATTTTATGGCGTCGTTCATGGTGTTCATTGACACGCTGATTTGGGGAGGTGCACTTTCACCCGAGCATCACGTATCATTTCGAGGGTCGATGTGTTGTCCGTATTTTTGCATACATGGATACCCGTTCACGCATCCAGTTCCAGCTTTTGCTTCACTCCTACCTCACCGCATTGCGATGACCATCTTCGAGGACTCGACCATAATGAGCAAACTCACCAGCCCATCCATCATCCTCAGCTTAGAGACTACCCGGAGTATGTTCCGCTCATACCACGCACTAGGGTCGACTTGTTTAGGACCGCCTACGTTTACTCAGGTCTGCCCTCGTGCCCATGGACGCGGGAGGGATTGAGGAGACTGTCACCCAATCGAGGCTTGCGAGGCGAGCACGACAGCTCTGAAGCACCCGCGTTGAGGAGACCATGTTGTTCCGCTCTGGATGTCCACACCCCCACTTCGTTGGGCCACGACCGAGGAGCTTCAGCAGTTTCGCCCACCTTTCCCCATCGTGAGCTATGCGTTACCAGGAGGTTTCGAGGGAAGGGCTATAGCTTGGGTTTGATCTTTTGGGGCTCCCCTTGACTTGTTGTTTAGGTTTACTTTTTGTTTATGTATTTTCTTGTTCTATGTATCGTAAACTGCCCACTTTATATGGCTATGACTTTATTTATTTTTTATTACTGTTAGTGATATCAGGAACATGTGTTCAACTATGATATTAAATACTATGATATTTGCTTCTATGGATGGGTGTGTCTTGAATGCTTTTAATTGTGTGTTTAAGTTCTTTGTTGCTTCACGTTTTGCTCATGGTAATATGATGACTCGCATTTTGGTTTATATGTTTCAAAAAAAAAAAATTTACATGTATTTTCCGCTAAGTAATTTTACAGACGAATTTAAAAGGAAGTAATAACTAATAATAATCTTAATACGTCCTAGACGTGTTGGGTTAAATATTAGGGTGTTACATTATGGTATCAAGCAGTTTCAATTTATCTAGCTTTGGGATTGGACTGACCATTCTATATAGGCATGATACGATAGTATGTCATGTATAGTGCTTAGCTAATAGAGATAAGCTATAGGATAGACATGCATGACCCCATTTGCTTGCTTGTGCCATGTAACTAGCTCATCTAGCATAGAATATTGAGCCTAATCACCTCACGTTTGTTGAGTTGTGTGTTTAGGGACCAATGGCACCTCAGCAGCAGGAATGCGAACGAGGGTGATCAAGGGAATGAAACTCGGCTGTTGTTCGTGAGATGGCGAGAACACGGAATGCATGTTCATTGAATGAACCAGAGAGGGATGCGCCAGGTTTGCGCCGAGGCTATGGAGCAAGCCCATTTGGGGAATTGCAAGGCCAATCCCCCAACCATCGAGGGGCCTTGAACCTAGACAAAGCAGACGAGTGGATCAAGAATATGGAAAAAATCTACTCAGTGGTTGCCTTTGAAGAAATAGAAGGTCACCTTTGCTACATATATAATGGAGTCCGATGTGGAATTCTAGTGGACCAGCACTAAGAGGCTTTTGGAGGCTACTGCACAGCAATCAATGGAGTCAAGACCTACTTCTCATGAGAAGTACTTTCCAGAGTCCATGAGGAATGCAAAGGACGTCAAATTCATGCATCTGACCCAGGTGATCTACTCGCCCAATATACGGCAGTTCGAGGAGCTAATCAAGTTTTTCTTGTTTTCCAAGGGAATCCCAATGAAGTGTGGAAATGCGTCAAGTTCGAGGCCGGGTTGAGGGCCGAACCAATGTAGCGGTGGCACATATGGAGATTAGGGACTTCCCTACCTTCAACAAGTGCAGAATCATAGAGGAGGGGTACAAGAAGTTGAGTGTCGCAAGGGCGAGCGCCCCCGTGGGTTGGGACATCAAGCTCCAGGTTCAAGCCACAGGATTAGGCTTGCCACGAGCCACTTCAATCCTTACCACACCAACCAGTTCAAGCAACAGCAATAACAACACAAGGGACCTATCGATCAGCCATTTCGACAACATCTGAGGCCATCATTCAACCACAACGTCGTAGGAACCTGCAACAACCAACAAGGAGGATCGGGTGGTCCTCGCAACAACAACCAACGAGGGCTTAGCGGGCCAAGAACAAGGCACCCCAAGGAGTCCCCGTTGCTTTCCCTGAACCCACCGGCCGTAGTATGCCCCCGTTGCCGAAAGAATCATAATCACCCCGCCAAGCTAGGCAAGGAGTCTTCTTCAGATGTGGCAAGCCGAGCCACTATGCCAAGGACGCACGAGCGGAGGGCCATCCACTCAAAACCCCAGGCCGCAACACCGAGGAAAGGTCTTCACCCTCAATGCAAAAGACACAACCGATCCAACAACCTCATCGAAGGTAAGTGCAAATTAAATGGTAGAACCTTAATTGTACTATATGATTCTGGTACTACCCATTCATTCATCTCACATGCTAGTGTCGAGTCTTTGAATATTAAAGTTTCTAAACTTCCTTTTGATCTTATTGTTTCTACCACTACAAATCGTCCCTTACGTACCTGTAATTGTTGTTTAAATTGTTATCTTACTATTGAGAATAGGTCTTTTGTCATGGATTTGATTTGTTTACCCTTAAAAGACATAGGAGTAATTCTTGGCATGGATTGGCTTACGCCAACCACGTATTGTTAGACGTTATATAAACCGTTATCTTTTCTTCCCTCTAGCAAAACTAGTCAAACTTTGAAGCTTTATGTGAATTCCGTAGAGGTCTACTATAGTAGGGAGAAAACTAAGGGATATGTTCTCCTAGCCGCTAGTGAGGTAGACTTCGATAGAATATAGATGATATACCAGGAGTAAATATTATCCCAGGTATTTCCTTAAGATACCTAAGTTCCCTCACTAGAAAGAAGTGGAGTTCTCTATTAAGTTGGTTCTGGAACGGGACCTATCTCTATAGCCCCGTATAGATGTCACCCTTGGAGTTAAAGGAGTTTAAAACCCAGTTGGAGGAGCTTTTAGAGAAGAATTTCATAAAACCTAGTGCTTCACCGTGGGGAGCCCCAGTCTTATTTGTTAAAAAGAAGGATGGGAGCATGAGATTATGCATAGATTATAGGCAATTGAATCCAGAACCTGAAAAACAAATACCCCTTGCCTAGGATTGATGATCTAATGGACAATTAAAAGGAGCGGTGGTATTCTCCAAGATTGATTTAAGGTCAGGATATCACCAAATTAGGGTGAGAGATCAAGATATACCTAAAACCACCTTTAGAACTTTGGACGGACACTTTGAGTTCGCCGTGATGTCTTTTGGATTGATGAATGCTCCTGTGTTCATGGACTATATGAATAGAATCTTTAGACCCTATTTAGATAAGTTTGTGGTCGTTTTCATAGATGACATACTCATCTATTCAAAGACCCACAAGGAGCATGAACGTCATCTAAGGTTGGTTTTAGAGATTTTGAAGGAGAAAAAGTTGTATGCTGAGCTCTTGAAGTGTGAATTTTGGTTGGAAGAGGTGAAATTCTTAGGACACGTAGTGTCAAAGGAGGTATAGCCATAGACCCTAGTAAAATAGAGGCCGTAATGAATTGGGATAAACCAACCACTGTAACGAAAATACAGAGCTTTTGGGTTTAGTAGGCTATTACCGTAGGTTCATAAAAGAATTTTCTCAGATTGCCCTTCCTTTAACCAAGCTCACTAGGAAGAACACCCCGTTTTTACGAATCCGAGTGTAAGAAAAGCTTCCAAGAGCTAAAGGGAAAGTTAACCTCGACCCCGGTTTTGGTTTTACCCGACCCCAATGTACCTTTCGAGGTATATTGTGACGCTTCGGGCAAGGGTTTAGGCTGTGTGTTGATACAAAATAGGCAAGTGGTAGCCTATGCGTCTAGACTCAAGCCTCACGAGGTGAACTACCCCACCCATGACCTAAAGCTTGCCGCCATAGTGTTTACCTTGAAGATATTGAGGCACCACTTGTATAGTGTGCGGTTTGAAGTTTGCTCCGATCATAAGAGTCTTAAGCATCTCTTTGATCAAAAGGAGTTAAATATGAGGCAGAGCAAGTGGATGGAATTTTTGAAGGACTATGATTTCGGCTTAAGTTACCACCCCGGCAAAGCTAATGTGGTCGCCGATGCCTTGAGTCGAAAATCATTGCGTCTATCTCACATGATGGTTAAAGAAGTTGAGTTAATATAGAAGTTTAGGGATTTGGATTTGGGATGTCTGGAACAGATAGGATTATGAAGATGTATCACCTTAGTGTGACCAGCTGGTTGAAGTAGAGGGTCATTATAGCACAAGTGGAGAATGAGGAATTTAGAGAGATCCTAGAGGAGTTAAGGAGGAAACTAAAAGGTTTTGAGAAAGGACCTCATGATTTATGGAGGTTTGAGGGCGGATCTGCGCACCGCGAGATGGTGACCTCCGAGAAAGCATTTTAGAGGAGGCTCACAAAAGCCACTTCACCCTTCATCCTGTGCTACCAAGATGTATCAGGATTAAAGAAGATGTTTTGGTGGCCAGGATTGAAAAAGGATGTAGTTGCTTGGGTTAGTAAGTGCTTAGTTTGTCAAAAGGTGAAGATCGAGCACCAAAAGCCTTCAGGAAGTTTTCTTGCCTATCCCAAGTGGAAGTGGGATAACATCTCTATGGATTTTGTGATTGCTACCCAGGACCTACGCCAACCATGACACTATTTGGGTAATAGTGGAAATATTGACCAAGTCGGCCCATTTCCTGCCTATCAAGATCACATTTTCCCTAGAGTTAGCCCAGCTATACATACAAAAGATAGTAAGGTTGCATGAAGTGCCATCGACGATAATCTCAGATCAAGATCCGCGTTTACGTCATGTTTTTGGGGAGTCTTTCAAAAGGCGTTTGGTTCAAAATTCTTTAAAGTTACCACCCTCAACAGATGGCCAATTATAAAGAACTATCCAAACCTTGGAAGATATGTTGAGGGTGTGCGTTTTGGATAGAAAGGGAGTTAGGATAAGTACTTGCCATTTATCGAATTCACATATAACAAAAGTTATCATGCGAGCATCGGTATGGCACCGTACGAAGCCTTGTATGAAGGAAGTGTCAGTCCCCTTGTGTTGGCACGAACCCCTAGAACAAAGCATGTTGGGACCGAGGTAGTGAGGGAAACTACAGAGCAAATCAAAGGATTAAGGATAGAACCTTGACTACCCAAAGTCAACAAAAGAGCTATGCGGACAAGGCGAAAGCCCTATAAGTTCCAAGGCGAACATGTTTTCTTAGGACTACCCCCACTAGATATGTAGAGCCATGCGAGTCAAAAGTTGAGTCCTCCTTCTCGGTCCTTTTGAAATTCTTCAAGAGTCGGACGGAACTTACAAAATAGCCCTACCTCCTAACATGTCTAATCTTCACGACGTCTTTCACGTTTCCTAATTAAGAAAATACCAATCCGATCCTAGTCATGTGTTAGAACCAGAGCATGTAAGTAAGGGAGGACCTAACTTTCAATCTACCATCAATAAGGATCGTGGACCGTGGCGTTCAAACAGCGAGGAACAAGTCCGTTCCTTTTGTAACACCTAATAATTAACCGAATACACCTAGGTTGTATCTGATTAATTACTAGACTTTACTCTTTGCTTCAGTCTTTCATCATACTTTGAAAATACTTAGTGAAATTACGAGCCATTTTTTTTTTAAAACATAATTGAAAACGTGAGCCGCACATAACGTGAACAATAATCGAAATAAAGCGAATAACGTGAGATATAGCATGAAAAACACATCATATTGGCTCCATCATATAACATCCATAATTACATAACACATAGATAGTTTGCCTACCAAGAGAATAAGACTAGGTGTAGGCAATCTAACAAAATATAAATAATATATGGATGGAAGGACATCCATTAATGGCACCTAGTAATAATACTCCAAGGATAGGGATAGATATCCAAGCTCACACACAAAGTTTAGCGATACGTTCCTCAAGGATAATAAGCTGGTTCACCAGAATTAAGTACATCTACCAGGTGAGAGGATTAACGGAATCACGAACATCACCATCACTTTCTAAGACGAGATGGAAAGAAAAGAAGAGGGAGTGAGAAAATTTTATAAGAATCTCAGGAGGGTACTCACCTCATATGCATCGTGTCATCATCATCGTCCTCAGGAACCTCCTGGTTATTATGAAATAGTGAGCATGCTAAGATTGATTTATTAAGTTTGAAAATATACTTTACCGAGGTTTATCAGTTTTAATCATGCGTCTTATAATGCATCATAAACTTAACATGTCATGTTTATAATGAACTTTTCCTTTCATATATAATAACATAGTTATGCATAAAATCACATCATGTAACATCCCTGCGCTTTATGGATTGCCCACCTTTGCACAAACCAACACAGGTCTTTCCATGTGCTTTGTCCTCACTCACACGCTTCTGGAACTTTCCAGGGTCACCCATCCCAAATTACCCCAAGTCAAGCACGCTAACTTAGAGTTCTTCGTGATGGGCTACCGAAGAAAGATGCATCTTTGTGGCATAGGTAGTACCAATCAATTCATATAAGCGCTCATTAACTGTATAGTCCCATACCTATAGAGAACTAGGATCCTCTCATTCAGGTGTGTAATCGGTTCATTCATGTACCCCTCCGCTTGGAGGTAGAAGCCGCTCCTTGTCCGTGCCTTCTCGCACGCGATCACTCCCCGCCTCCGTATGCGTTACATGCCCACCAGCTGCCTCCGTTCCCCGAACCACAATTGGAGAGGTGCAGGCTCTTGATACCAAAATGTAACACCCTAACTTTCACCTCACACGCTCGAGTCGCATTTGGCTAGTTATTAGACGTTACGCCTTTTGTTTCAGAACTTGATCTTATTTAAAATACGGGTAATAAAATATGACTAAATTTTTCTTTTTGAATTTAAGACTTAAAATGCGAGCCGTGCGTGCGCATACATAACGATTAATACACACAAGATATAGCCAACATACACATTATCATAGCATATAGAAACAAGTCATGGAATAGTCACAACATAATTTATATTAACATATCATAGTCACATCATAACAACGATGCCCTTCAACATGAGGACATCTCAAGATACTAAACATAACAAAAGATGAATGTACACGAACCCAACACTAGTCATTACTATAACTTTACTAGACAAATCTTCGCGCTTTCGCTGACCTCTAACTGGGTAGTGTGGTTCCTAAACTTGCGCCTCACAAAGGATCACGAACATCCGCATCACTCGCCTCGGAGACGACACGGGAGAAAGGAAAAGGATGAGAAATCTATAAGATTTAGGAGGCTTCCGACTCTAACACAAGTGTCATCGTCGTCGCCCCCAGCCACTTCGGTCTTATTATGAAAGGGTGTGCATGCATAAGATTCAATTTTACATTTCTCAAGTTCTTTTTATCGAAGTGGGTGTCTTTTAACATGGGTCTTAATGACATGAATGCAACATATATTCTATGTATGCATGGCAATACTTGAGCATGACAATACACATAGATAACACATATTACTTAATCAAAACATCGATGAGACTTCAATGAAACATATGCATGTGCATCTTTTACTTTATCATAATTGAACTTGTGAGTTCCTTTCATAACTTTTTCCATTATTCCACCCTCATCATGGTCACCAAAATCCACCCAACATGCCAGCCCCGGCGATTTTATCATGGTCACCAAAACTCCTCATCACCTATCGCCTAAGAATGAGCTCATCCTAACTAGCCGTCGCTAGATTTATACGGGAAAAAATAGGGGGAATCATATCTCTTTCTTGGATCACCTCATACAACCCTTAACTCGGGAAGTCATAATGGGATCATTTCCTCATTAACACATCTTTCTTCTTTCTTGGAAACGCATCAACCGGTTAAGACCATGACTTTGCCGCTTCGGATGGTTCAACGTCCATACCCCCACGGGTTTACTTTCTCCTCACCGTAGGAAAAATGCGTCTCTGCATATAACCTTTTCATTAACATATCTCTTTTCTTCCTTCGAAACGCATCAACTGGTTAAGACCTGACTTTGTCCGCTTCTGGATGGCTTCACGTTATACCCCCCACGGGTTTACTTCTCACCTAATAGGAGAAATGCGTCTTGGCATATAACCTTTTCATTAACATATCTCTTTTCTTCCTTCGAAACGCATCAACTGGTTAAGACCAATGACTTTGTCCGCTTCGGTATGGCTCGACGTCCATACCCACAGTTGGAGGTCCCCAAGCGGATGTCATCAAGACCCTGAACGCCTCAATTTTTACTGTAATCTTTACTGTCATTAGAAATTACCAAATTACCGTAGGTAAATATTATATAAAATTTGAGATCAAACAATTCTCAATAAAGGAATATAATGTTAGAAGAAAAGTTAGGAGCAATTCGTACAAGTATTGCAAACCCCGATTTTCTGGATGTGTAAAATGACCAAAATGCCCCGAGGTTATTTTACTCAGAAAATGAGGATCGTGGGCCCCACCCGTCCTCAAGGGGATGTTTTGAGGATAATAAAGGATTGTTTGTGCTATGTGTGTTAATAGAGAGAAGAATCTCAATTTTGAGTTCCGACGCGAAATGACCAAAACGCCCCGGCTATTTTAACTCCGATTTGTGTGCCGACTTGAGTCCGAACCTCACTAAAATATTTTAAAAGGTGTTTTTAAGTTATGAATGACCTTTGGTTAAGTCGGATGGTCCCGGGCAATTTTTGGGTTAATTACGTTTTGCCCTATCATTATGCAGTTTGTAAATTTTGACATTTTGATTTGTTTAACGAAACCTAAACAATATTAGGCTCAAATTAAAGCTTATTAAATTCTAATTAATAATCTATAGTCAAAATTATTTATTTAGATTGATTAGAACCTAAAATTGCTTAAAACACCCAAATTGCTTAGTAATTCACTTAAACCCTTAACCGTAAATTCTCTAAATTGCATGAATACCTTGCCTACACCTAAAAAATACATGGAACACACAAAATCCTCTTCCACAAGGCTGTAATGCACGAAATTATTGAGTAATAAGTCAGAAAATTATTACACAAAAATCCAAAGAATGAAAACAAAGAATCATGAAAACATGGAAACATGATTCCATGTTTTAAGCCACCAAACAAAATGATTTTTCTTCCTTTTTTTTTCCTCTAATTTTTGGTCAGATTTCTTTCCTTCCTTTGTCCATTTATGAGCTGCAAAATCTCTATAAATAGGCATGCTTGAAGATAGTTTAGATGCTTAGTTCATAACTTACACAAATTCTAGTCTTAGGAGCACCAAAAGCTTTCTTTCTTTCTTTCTCTTGGTTGAATTCTCCCTTCAGCTTTTCAAGGATATTTTGCTTCATTTCACTCAAGGAAACCAAGTTCTCTTCCTTTCTTTCAAATCAAATTAGGTAGGGAGGTGTTTCTAAGTTCATTTTATGCTAAGACAAGTTATGTTTCTAGCTCAAAAATGATGTTTTCATGAGCTTTCTTTTAAGTTTTCATTTTCAGTTTCTTCTTCCTTTCTTTTTAAAGTATTTCAGCCATATGGCCTAGCTTATGATGAGACCATGGTTTGATGATGAGATTCTTGAGTGTTGGTTGCAAAGCTTTCACAAGTTAGATCTCTAAAACTTGAAGGTTTCACTAGTTTCCAAAGCTTCTAAAATTTCAGTTTCTTTCCTTATTTTCCTTTCATGGTTTCGGCCAAATGGCCTAGGAAGGAATGAAATGATGGCTTGATGATGAGGACCTTGAATATGGGTTGAAATCCATCACAAGTTAGGCCTCTAAAGCTTGAACATTCCATTTAATGAAAAACTTTAAGGAATAATGTTTTTATCTTGAGGTTTGAATATGAAATATGTATTTTTTTTTTATATATTTTGTCTTGCTAAGATACATATATTGGGTTGAAATCATAATTCTCTTAAAGTCTTGAAGGAGCTCTAGTAAAGAGATTAGTGAACTTGCATCCATGTTTAAGTTTATGCCTTGCAAGCCATATTTATTTTATGTCATAACTAAATTCTCAAGAATAAATAAATGAACTTGCATATCTCATGTTTAAATTTCAAGCTTGCATTTCATGTTTAAATTTCAAGTTGTCACTTAATCTCTAAAGATAATAAAGAAGTTGCATCTCATGTTTATTTTATGCTCTCACTTTATTTTATAATGGCTAAAAGAGTCAATGCATGGCATGTTTATTTTATGTCATCACCTAAAAATCCTAGAGCTCAAAGACTTGCCTATGAATCATAAGCGAAGAAATGAGATAATTGGAGTTAAAGAATTTATTCTTTAAGAAGTCTTGAGAATTGGAGCTTAAAAAAAAAATGTAATTCTCTTCTCCCTCAGGTCCTGTGCGGACTACGCCGCTCGGTTGCTTAAGATTCTCTCTCCCTCACTTCCCTGCGGATGACCGCTCAAGTTTCTTGCATCATGTTTATATTACAAGTTCTTGCATCATGTTTAATTTTCAAGTTATCACCTTAAATCTTAAAGATAAAGAAATGGAATTGCATATCATGTTTATAATTCCAAGCTATCACCTTATAAAGATAAGATTAAAATAAGGTTGCATAGCATGGTAATAATTCAAAGATGTCACCTAAATCTCTAAAGCTCAAGACTTGCTCCTTTTATCTTAAGTGAAATATTTAATTATGAACATTCTTTCAAGTTATAAATCGGTCCCATGGTTAAGTTAGGCCTAAAGTCCTATGACTTCTTTCAAGTTTAACAAAAAGAATTAGTTCTAAAAGAGTTTTAAAACTTTGTAAGAATTTTATGGGAAGCTAGTAATTTATGTGTACTTAAAATATGATTTGATGCTTATTAAGAATTTGGTGTCATTGATTGATTCCCTGGTTTGTATGTTATAGTTGCTGTTGCAAACAATGAAAACTTATGCATGAAATAAAGACATATTCTTGTTACCTAAGAAAGTGTATTACTGTAAGAGTGCAATTTGGAAAGATTCTGCTAAGGAAAGATTTGGTATTTAAGCGTGTCCATTGTGACCCACCTCTCTTTCCTGGAATCTCCCAGATGCATGATTATAGTTGGTATATATTATTTCGGCATAAGACTATAAATGAGAAAATGTTATGATGATTATGAATGAAGAATTGTATTATGATATAACATGCAAAGACTTAAAGGTGACTCAAAATATATGAGGAAATGATCCTTTGGACCCATCAAACTATAGGCGGTGAAAAGGTGATTCTTGCCCCCTAGTCCTGTTCTCAAAAGGGTAGAGACGAAATTTTTACTTATCAAAAGGGATAAGTATGTGCTGGTGACGACTAGCAAGGTATGAGCTCATAACCTAGATTACTCCCAAAAGGGTGGAGTATAGGGTGGCCCAGGAAAATGATGAAAGTAACTTTAAGTCACCTAAGAAACTAAGTAAATGCATTATGTGAATATGATGTTCTGCTATGCATAGTATTTATGAGATGATGATGAGAAATATGATATTTGCTATGCATAGTATTATGAAATGATGATGAGGAATATGATGTGATTTTATGCATAACTATGTTATTATATATGAAAGGAAAAGTTCATTATAAACATGACATGCTAAGTTTATGATGCATTATAAGACGCATGATTAAAACCGACGAACCTCGGTAAAGTATATTTTCGAACTTAATAAATCAATCTTAGCATGCTCACTATTTCATAATAACCCGAGGTTCCTGGGGACGATGATGATGACACAATGCATCATGAGGTGAGTACCCTTGAGATTCTTTTTATAAGTTTCTCACTCCCTCTATTTTTCTTTCCATCTCGTCTTCAGAAAGAAGGAAGCGTTCGTGAATCACATTGAGGCTACGGTAGCTAACTTGAATCCTTAGTTTCACTCGTATATTTCAGATATCTATCCCTATCCCTGAGTGTTATTACTAGGTGCCATTAATGGATGTCCTTCCATCCATATATTATTTATGTTTTATTAGATTGCCTACACTTAGTCTTATTCTGTTGGTAGGCAAAATATCTATATGATATGTAATTATGGATGCTGGATGATGGAGCCAATATATTATGATGTGATGTTTGTAAATTCCTATGTGTCTTTTAAATTTTGCTAAATCATTCACGTTAAGCGCGGCTCACGTTTTCAATTATGTTTAAAAAAAAAATGGCTCGTAATTTCACTAAGTATTTTCAAAGCATGATTAAGGAACTGAAGCAAAGAGTAAAGTCTAGTAATTAATCACTGCCTAGGTGTATTGGGTTAATTATTAGGGTGTTATAGACCAACATCAAGGACGAGTGTTCGTGGTCAATTCCAAAGATACCTCCCGTTCTCACCCCAAGGTAAGTGTGCGAGATGGTAGTATTTTGTTTGTGCGTCTCGTTTATGGTTCCTTGTGACCATACACGTGTAACGAATTTTGAGGATGAAATTCTTTTTAAGGAGGGAAGTAATGTAATGCCCCATTTTTCTTATACAGAAATGACTAAAATGCCTGAGGTATTTTACCCAATTCCAGGGAAGGAACAGCGGTCCTCGAATGGGTTAACTCAATGTTCGAAGGGGATTATGTTTGTAAGGTTGAGATTGAGGTGAAAATCTCGTTTTAACTTCTGTTAAAATGACCAAAATACCCTTGCTGTTTCTACGCGGTAAAAGGTGCCGTTTGAGCCCTTGAACTTTTCCAGGAAGTTTGGAATGATATTTATAAGTGGGTTTTGATGTTTGGTTGGCCCCGAGGTCCTGCAGTTTCAGTGCGAAATTACCATTTTGCCCCTAGAACGTGTACAGTGCACCTAATGACGTAATTTGTTGAACCTAAGCAATATTAGGCTCTAATCGAAGATTAATTTATTTTGAGAATTAATCTAGAGTCAAAATGATTTATCAAGGTTGGTTAGAAACTAAAATTGCTTAGTCAAGTTCTAATTACATTCTTTAATTCAAGATGTCTAATCAAAAAGTAATGAATAGTGTTTTTCTCTTTCCAATTTCCTTAAATCAAGGAATTTGTCTACCACCTTTTTGACCAAAAGAATTATTTTAAAATTGTTAATCTAGTTAGAATTTCCCCCCAAAAGCCACAAATTTTGAGTTCAAATTTCATCCAAAAAGGCTATGGAAAAGCTAGGATTTGACTACACCTAAGCTAGCACTTTAACCAAGCTTCCAAGACAAGCTTTGGAAGATATTTTCCTTCCCTCCAAGGCCAATGAATTTCAGCCCTCCCCCCTAAATTAGCCACAACATTTCATTCTTTATAAATAACACACATTGGAAAGCTTGGCCATTTTTTTTAGATCATTTGCTAAGTTGTGCATTCTTGCAATTTCTCTTGTTTTCTCTCATTTTCTCTCCTTCTAAGTTCTTTTTCCTCCTCCCTCAAAGAAAGCTTTCCACCACCACAAACCACCATAAACCACCTTGAACCACCACCCCCTCACCTCAAACCACCTCTCAAACACTCAATCTTTCCATTTCTAAGCTTGTTTCCTCAAGGAAAAATCCTTTCCCTTGGTTTTTCCTCTTGGCCGAACCTATATCCCCAACAAAGAGAAGATTTTGTCTTCTCATTTCCTTCAAAGAATCAAGCTTTCTTTCATCTCTTTCAAGGTTTCATTTGGTAGGGGTTTTCTTTCAAGTTTTCCTTACTTTATTTGAGAAAAGTTTCTAGTTTTCTCTTGGTTTCAAACTCTTTTTCTTCCTCCTTGTATTTTCGGCCATGAGGCCATTTTATAAACCAATCTTTAGCTTGATGATGAGGTCTCATGGAGATAGTTTAGTGTTTGCCATGAGAGAAACCTCTAAAGCTTGGATCTTGGTCTTGGACCATATACAAACTCGGTTTTCCCTTTTCTTTACAAGTTCAAAGTTTTGGCTTTCATTCCTCTAAGGTTTCGGTTTTTCCTTTCCTCTCTTGAACAAAGTTTGTTAAAAATGTCAAGGTAGCCTTTTTATGTTTGTTTGAAAGGTTGTCTCTTGAAAAATCATTTCCTTGAGCTTGATGATGGTGTTCGAAGAACATAAGACTTCCTTGGTGTCTTGATGCTAAGAACTCTAAAGCTCACTTTATGATACATAATGGGTTGAGGTTTTTATGTTCCTTTAAAGTCTTGTAAGAGCTCTAGTTAAGATTAAAAGGAGTTGCATTCATGTTTACTTTTATGCTTTGCATAGCATGTTTATTTTCAAGCTATCACTAAGCAACTTAAAGATTAAAACAAGAATGTGCATCATCACTTAATAAATCTCAAAGCCTACCTATTTCAACCTTAAAGTTGATTGTTGATTTGGGGTAAACACCCAAGAGGCCTAGAGCACTAAAATAAAGAATTGAACCTTGCATTTCATGTTTACTTTCTTGTCTATCATGTTTATATTTTACGCCATCACTTAAACCCTAAAGATAACAAATGAGTGCACCTCATATTTATTTTATGCTCTCACTTTATTTTTAAAAGAAGAGTAAAATGAGTTGCATAACATGTTTAAATTTATGTCACCACCTAAATGGTCTAGAGCTCAAAGACTTGCCCAAGTATCCTATGTAAAGTTTTAAGAAAATGTGATTTTCTTTTCTCCTAGGAGCCTTTCGGCCTTGTGGTGATGAGGATGGACTTGGTGTGAGTTCATCTAATCACAAGTGTTCATAGCTCATGTTTTGGTAATTTTTCTAAGCTTAGGAGTACCTAAGGAACATTATGAATGAGATTATATGTTTTAAATCTATTTTATGAGAAAATTAATTTAGCTACTGCCCTCATGTATATTTACATGATTTTAATGAGATAAATTGGTTTCTAAAGGAGTTTTGAGGTTCTAAAATTATTCCAAGAGAAAACTAGCAACTTGTATGCTTTTTAATTCATGAAATTGTGTGACTTATGGGCTTTACTTTTCGGTTCTGCCCTCTCATGTTTGGCCACTGTATTAAATCTGTTTTATGGTGTTAAAATGTGTAAAATTATGTTTGAGTGAAGCAAGGAACGTTTTAGAGGAGTTGGATAAGTATAAGTAACAATAAAGGACTTAGAATGAGAATTTTAGAACCCTTTAAATGCACAATTTATGCATTCTGTTCCAGCAAGTTTAAAATTAAGGAAAATGGTTTATAATTAGTGGATATGTGTAAGAACCTTTCATAATTGGTTTAGGAATTAATTATAAAGCCGTAGGCGAAGACGGATCTAGAAAGGGTCAAAAATGGAGATTTTAGAGCCCCATAAGCATGTGATATTTTCTGCCCTTAAGTATAAGGTGCTGTTTGGATTTTTAGTAAACATAAAACTTAGTAAGAATTATAGAATGAACCCCTAGTTGAGATAAAAATGTAATACGGACATTAGAATATTTGGAACTCAAGGTTAAGACCCGCAAGGGGCAAAGCATAAGATATCGTAAGATAAGGAGATGTGATATGAGAATGATCGAGTGAGCGTCGTCTTTATGTATGTGAATGTTTTAAATACCTTGGGCATGAGAATGTATGGATGGGTGGCATGTTGCTATGATGATGTGGTACGCTATGTTTACAATGCATGAGAACATGAGATAATAATATATGATATGTCATACAAGGTTCGATGGTTGCATGCTCATGTTGTATTCATACAAAATATGTTAATGTAAAAGTTATATGCCGAGACGCATTTCTCCTGCGGTGAGGAGAAAGTAAACCCATGGGGGTATGGACGTCAAGCCATACCGAAGCGGACAAGTCACTGGCTCTTAACCAGTCTGATGCGTTTCGAAGGAAGAAAAGAGATATGTTAATGAAAAGGTTATATGCCGAGACGCATTTCTCCTATTACGTGAGGAGAAAGTAAACCGTGGGGTATGGACGTCGAGCCATACCGAAGCGGACAAAGTCATGGTCTTAACTAGTTGATGCGTTTCGAAGGAAGAAAAGAGATATGTTAATAAAAAGGTTATATGCCGAGACACATTTCTCCTGCTGAGTGAGGAGAAAGTAAACCCGTGGGATATGGACGTCGAGCCATACCGAGCGGACAAAGTCATTGGTCTTAAGTCTATGCGTTTCCAAGAAAGAAGAAAGATGTGTTAATGAGGAAATGATCCCATTATGACTTCCTGAGTTAAGGGTTGTATGGGGTGATCCAAAAAAGAGATATGACTCCCCCTCTATTTTCCTCGTATAAATCTAGCGACGGCTAGTTAGGATGAGCTCATTCCTAGGCGATAGGTGATGAGTAGTTTTGGTGACCATGATAAATCGCTGGCCTGCATGTAGGGTGGATTTTGGTGACCATGATGAGGGTGGAATAATGGAAAAAGTTATGAAAGGAACTCACAAGTTCAATTATGATAAAGTAAAAGATGCACATGCATATGTTTCATTGAAGTCTCATCGATGTTTTGATTAAGTAATATGTGTTATCTATGTGTATTGTCATGCTCAAGTATTGCCATGCATACATAGAATATATGTTGCATTCATGTCATTAAGACTCATGTTAAAAGACACCCACTTCGGATAAAAAGAACTTGAGAAATGTAAAATTGAATCTTATGCATGCACACCCTTTCATAATAAGACCGAAGTGGCTGGGCGACGACGATGACACTTGTGTTAGAGTCAGGAAGCCCTGAGAATCTTATATAGATTTCTCATCCCTTTTCCTTTCTCCCATGTCGTCTCCAAGAGGCAAATGATGCGGATGTTCGTGATCCTTTGTGAGGCGCAAGTTTAGGAACCACGTACCACCCATCAGGTCAAGCGGAAGCGCGAAGATTTGTCTAGTAAAGTTATAGTAATGACTAGTGTTGGGTTCGTGTACATTCATCTTTTGTTATGTTTAGTATCTTGAGATGTCCTCATGTTCGAAGGGCATCGTCGTTATGATGTGACTATGATATGTTAATATAAATTATGTTGTGACTATTCCATGACTTGTTTCTATATGCTATGATAATGTGTATGTTGGCTATATCTTGTGTGTATTAATCGTTATGTATACGCACGCGTGGCTCGCATTTTAAGTCTTAAATTCAAAAAGAAAAATTTAGTCATATTTTATTACCCGTATTTTAAATAAAGATAAGTCAAGTTCTGAAACAAAAGGCGTAACGTCTAATAATAGCCAAATGCGACTCGAGCGTGAGGTGAAAGTTAGGTTGTTACACATCATATTCCTCATCATCATTTCATAATACTATGCATAGCAGAACATCATATTTCTCATCATCATCTCATAAATACTATGCATAACATCATATTCACATAATGCATTTACTTAGTTTCTTAGGTGACTTAAAGTTACTTTCATCATCATTTTCCTGGGCCACCCTATACTCCACCCTTTTGGGAGTAATCTAGGTTATGAGCTCATACCTTACTAGTCGTCACTAGCATATACTTATCCCCTTTTGATAAGTTAAGTCCCAACTCTACCCTTTTAAGAGAACGGGCTGGGGCAAGAATCACCTTTTCATCACCTATAGTTGATGGGTCCAAAGGATCATTTTCTTAGGATCACCTTTTCACCACCTATAGTCTGATGGGTCCAAAGGATCATTTCCTCATAATTTTAAGTCACCATTAAGTCTTTGCATGTTATATCATAATATAACTCTGAATTCATAATCATCAGGATGCATAAACATTCTCATTGTTTGCAACAGCAACTATATCATGCAAACTATGAAGTCATTCAATGATATCAAATACTTAATAAGCATCAAATCACTACATAGACTTATCATTTCAAACTTCAAAGAACCATTATCATAAATTCTTACCGAAAACCTTAAACAACCGAAACTTTAGAATCGGTAATCTCAATTATCAAACTAATTAATCATGCATCTAAAGGATTCATTATCATCATTACCATTAATTATAAGCCTTAAGAATATTATTAAACTATATGGGACAGCATAGGCAGCAAGTTATATTTAAGGCTTCACAATGTGCTAGAAGTTGCATGTTTAACCCTTCTCGTTACCATTCCTTATGGTGCTAAAATTAATTACTAAACCAATTATGAATCATTCTCTCTTATCTAAACATAATAGAACCTAGTTTTCTAGGCTAAAGGTTCTAGACGCATAAATTTCATTTTCTAGAGTTCTAGAAATCTTGCTTTTACGATTTTTCTGGAAGCTAGTTTTATTTCTAACATGCATAGAATCATTCCTTTAGCAATAAACCATAATTATCACAACTTTAAACATATTAAACCATCATCATACAGGAGTACTAAACTAGATTAGTGGCTGAATTATGAACCTCACATAATTGCTTAAAATTACATTTTAAGTACATGTAAGATACTAGTTTCCCATAAAATCTTTGCAAAGCCTTAAAACTCTTTTAGAAACTAATTCTTTTTGTTAATCTTGAAAGAAATTATAGAGCTAAATCAGTAGCTATTTAAAATCACTTTGGGCCTACCTTAATTATGAGGCCGAGTTATATATTGAAAGAATCTTCACGATTAAAATTCTCACTTAAGATAAAAGGAGCAAGTCTTGAGCTTTAGAGATTTAGTGATAACTAGAATTATAAACATGCTATGAAACCTCATTTTAATCTTGTCTTTATAAAGTGATAACTTGGAATTATAAACATGATGCAAGAAACTTGAGCGGAGTACATTAATGGAGGGAGAAGAGAATCTTAAGAAAAGAAAATAAGAAACCAGCTAGCCCAGTCCGCACGACCCTGAAGGGAGAGAATTCTTATTAAGGTCCAACTCAAGACTTCTTAAAGAATAAATTCTTTGACTCCAATAATCTTAAGGAAATATGCATCCTTAGGATACTACCATTTTCCAACTTTGCTTGTGATACTTGGGCAAGTCTTTGAGCTCTAGGATCTTTAAGTGATGACATAAAATAAACATGCCATGCATTGATTCTTTTAGCCATTATAAAATAAAGTGAGAGCATAAAATAAATATGAGATGCATCCTCTTTATTATCTTTAGAGATTAAGTGACAACTTGAAACATAAACATGAAATGCAAGCTTGAAAATTTAAACATGAGGTATGCAAGTTCATTTATTTATTCTTGAGAATTTAGTGATGACATTAAAAGTAAACATGATGTGCAAGGCATAAACTTAAACATGGATGCAAGTTCATTTTTATTTCTTTACTAGAGCTCCTTCAAGACTTTAAAAGAATTATAATTTCAACCCAATATATATCTTAGCAAGACAAAGTGAGCTTTAAAATTTCATTATTAAGCTATCCTAGAAAACTTTCTTAGGCCTTGGGCCAAAATCAAATGGCAAGAAAAGGAGAAGTTCAAGAGTCATCTAGAAATGAAAAATTGTTAAACATCATTTTAAACTAAAAACAAAGCTTAACAAGAAATGAAACATAAGTGTCAATATATTTTTCAAGTTCTAAACTCAAGACCTTTATCATAAAAACATAGTTGCTTCAAAACTTTGAAAACTAATGAAACCTTCAAGTTTTAGAGGTCTAACATGTGAAGGCTTTGCAACCAACACTCAAGAACCTCATCATCAAACCATGGTCTCATCATAATCTAGGCCATAAGGCTGAAATATACAAGAAGAAAAGGAGAAGGAAAACCGAAATATGAAGCAAGAAGAAAGTACATAAAATCATCATTTTAACCAAGAACAACACTTATCAATACTTGAAATTAAGCTTAAAAACAACTCCCTACCTAATTTTATTTGAAGGAAAGGAAGAGAACTTGGTTTCTTGAAGTGAAATGAAACAAAATATTCTTGAAAACTTGAAGAAAGAATTTCAGCCAAGGGGAAGAAAGAAAGAGAGTTTTTGCTGCTTAAAACTTGAAGTTGTGAAATTTTTGAGCAAGTCTCTAATGACTTCTAAGCATGCCTATTTATAGAAGAATTCAAGCTCATGTATGGACAAGAGGAGGAGGAAAATCTGACTAAATTTGAGGAGGAAACAAGGAAGGAAAAATCATCTTGTTTGGTGGCTTAAAACATGGAATCATGAAACATGATTCCTTGTTTTCATACCTTGAGTTTTGTGCAAGTTTGACAAATTTTTCTGATGCATATTAGGCCATATAATTTCATGCATTATAGCCCAAGGAGGATAAAATTTGTGTGTTCCATGCATTATTTAGGTGTAGGTAAGGTATCTTTGCAAATTAGAGAATTTGCAATTAAAGGCTTAGGTGAATTAGTAAGCAATTTGGGTGTTTTTAAGCAATTTCAGGTTCTAATCAATTTAAATAAATAATTTTGACTCTAGATTAAGAATTAGAATTTAATAAGCTTTAATTTGAGCCTAATATTGCTTAGGTTTCATTAGACGAATCAAAAATCTCAAAAATTGCAAAACTTACAAAGATAGGGCAAAATGGTCATTTTACTAAAAATCCGAGACCACCCGAGCTTAACCAATGGACAATCATAACTTAAAAACATGTTTTAAAACATTTTAGTGAGGTTCGGGTTAAGTCGGCACACAAATCGGAGTTAAAACAGCGCAAGGGCGTTTTGGTCATTTCGCGCGTCGAAGCTCAAAATTGAGATTTTTCTCCTCTATTAACACACATAACACAAACAATCCCCTATTATCCTCAAAACATCCCCTTGAGGATGGCCGGGGCCCACGATCCTCATTTTCTGAGTAAAATAACCTCAAGGGCATTTTGGTCATTTTACACGTATAGAAATTCGGGCTTGCGACTCTTGCAGGAATCGCTCATAACCTCTTTTCTAATGTTATATTCCTTTATTGAGGATTGTTTGGTCTCAAATTTTATGTAAGAATTACCTAGAGTAATTTGGATTTTTAAATAGTAAAAATCGGCGTTACACCTTTGGTGAAGGTGGCGTAAAGGCGAGACAAAGGGAAGAACATACGTGGGAGCTATAATCCGAGAAGGACGAGTATCCCGAGTCTTTAGGTAACGAATTTCGAGGGCAAAATTCTTTTAAGAAGGGGAGTAATGTAACGTCCCGATTTTTCTCTTTGAGTACAAATGACCAAAATGCCCCTCATTTTTACCCAGAATTTGAGGCAGTAGACTGCGAACGGGTCAACTCAATGTTAGAAGGGGATTATAACTGGATTGTTTGATATCCAAGGTAAAAATCTCGTTTTCGAACTTTCGACTCAAAATGACCAAAATACCCTATAGCGTTTTACGCAGGTAACCTGTTATTTGAGCCGTAACTTTTCCAGGTCGGAATGATGTTTATGAGTGGTTTATGATGGTTAGTCGAGCCCGGAGGTCCCAGCAGTTTTAGTAAAATTACCATTTTGCCCCTAGAACAGTGTACATGAGCCTAATGATGTAATTAACCAAACCTAAGCAATATTAGGCTCTAATCAAAGATTAATTAATTTCAATAATTAATCTAGATTCAAAATAATTTATTAAGGTTAATTAGAACCTAAGATTGCTTAGTTAAACTTAATTCATTCTTCCATTCAAGATTCCTAGTCATGGAATCTTGAATAGTAATTTTCTCTCCAATTCCTTAAATCAAGGAATTGTGTCTATATTTAATTTGACTAGAAAATGATTTTTAATTTGTTAATCTAGCAAGACCACCCTCTAAATCAAGTCTTGACAACCTTAATTAACCATTACCTCACCTAAACACTTTCTTACAAACTCCTAATCAAAACTTTAATCAAAGAAACACCTAAACACATCATTAAACCACAATTACATGACCAATTTGTTTTCCTCCCTTGGCTGTAAAATTGCCGAATACATACCCATTGTTTTGTGTCACATGTTGATTTTATCTCACTCAAAGAACCATACCTAGACCATACCTTAAACCATGCTTTCACCCATGCTTGTCATGCCTAAGCCCGTACCCATTCAAGAGATATTTTTCTCTCCCAAAGGACCAAAGAAAACCGTCGCCTTCCTCCCTTGGTAGCTTCCATATTGCATTTTTTTCTATAAATACCAAGCCTTAGTGAACTTGGTTACACTTTAGATCATTTGCCAAGTTTAAGCTTTCTTGCAATTTTCTCTCTTTTCCTCTCAATTTCTCTTCATCTTGTTTCTTCTTTCCTACCACTAAAGAAAACCTTTCCACCACCATAAACCACCAAACAACCTTGAACCACCACTTCTCTACCTCAAACCACCTCTCAAACACCAAACTTTTCCATTCCAAGCTTACATCTTCAAGGAAAATTCATCTTCCTTTAGTTCCTCACTTTGCTGAATTCTCATCATCATCCAAGAAGATTTTGTCTTCTCATTTCCTCAAAGAATCAAGCTTTCTTTCATCTCTTTCAAAGACTTCATTTGGTAGGGGTTTATTTCCCAAGTTTTGCTTACTTTCTTTAAGAAAAGTTCAGTTTTCTCTTGGTTTTCAAAGCTCTTCCTTTTCCTCTTTTCATTTTGCCTTAGCCTTGTGATGAGAAAAACTTTGGCTTGATGATGAGGTTTCAAGATAATAGTCTTCTGAATGCCATGTGAGAAACCTCTAAAGCTTGAAACTTGGTCTTGGACCATATATGATTCCGGTTCTTTCTTTTCCTTACAAAAGATTTCGATTCTACTTTCTTTCTTCCTCAATGATTTCGATTTCCATTCCTTTATTTGTACAAAGTTTGATAAAAATGTTAAGTAGCTCACTAAAGGTTTTGTTTAAGAAAATGAATCATATGTTTTCAAAGAGCTCTAAGCTTACCCTTGCCAACCTTAAAATTGGTCGCCATTCTAAGAGTTTACTCTAGATTGAAGCCCATGAGCAATAAAATGAAGAATATGAGTAGTTCTTTTTATGGTTGCTTTGATAAGTGTTGATGTTTATCTCTTAGTCCATTTCTTGAGCTTGATGAAGATGTTCAAACCAAAGACTTCTTTGAAGACTTGGTGCTAAGAACTCTAAAGCTCACTTTATATTGTTAAGATACATGTTGGGTTAAGGCTATTAATGTTCCTCTAAAGTCTTGCATGAGCTCTAGTTAAGATAAAATAAGTTTGCATTCATGTTTAAGTTTAAGCCTTGCATATCATGTTTACTTTTTGATGCTATCACTAAGCTCTTAAGAATAAATAAATGAACTTGCATTTCATGTTTAAATTTCCAATCATGCACGTCATGTTTATATTTCAAGTTATCACTTAATCTTTAAAGATAATAATGAGGTTGCATCTCATATTTATTTTATGCTCTCACTTTATTTTATAATGAAGATTAAAATAAAGTGCATAGTATGTTTATATTTATGTCATCACCTAAATACTCTAGAGAAAAGACTTGCCCAAGTATCATATATAAAGTTTTAGAAAATGGAAGCATTTCAAGAATGTCATTTCGGCCTTGGGATGATATGATGGACTTGATATGAGTTCATCTAATCATAAGTGCCCATAGCCTATGTCTTGGAATTTTTCTAAGCTTAGGTGAACTTAAAGAATATTATGAACAAGATTTTATGTTTAAATCTATTTCATGAACAAAATAATTTAGCTACTAACCTCACCTATATTTATATGATTTTAATGAGATGAATTGGCTTCTAAAAGAGTTTTGAGTTCCTAAAATTATTCCAAGAGAAAACTAGCAACTTATATGCTTTTAAATCATGAAATTATGTGATTATTTTGGCCATTGTATTAATTCATTTTATGGAGGTAAGATGTGTAAAATTATGTTTGATTGAAGCAATGACCGATTTAGAAATGTTAGGAAGAACAAGTAACTAGAAAGGACTTAAAATGAGAATTCTAGAACACTGAGACACAAGAAATGTAAATTCTATTTCAGCATAATTGAACTTAAGGAAAATGGTTTATAATTAGTGGATATGTGTAGGAATCCCTAACAATTGATTTAGGAATTGAATATAGAGCCTTAGACGAAGATGAAACTTAGAAAGGGTCAAAGACGTAGATTAGAACCCCGTAATTCGAATAATAATCATCATAACCAAATCTATGCAATGCTGTTTGGAGGTGTTAGTAAGCATAAAAATTAGAGAGAATTACAAGTAATGATCCTTTAGGTGCATTAAAGATCTATTATGGGTGTTAGGATAACTAGAACACAAGTTTAAGACCCATAAGAGTCAAAGCATAAGATACTATAAGGTGGAAGATGATGAGAGTAAGTGATTGAGTGAACACATAGTTCTAATATATGAGGATATGTGAAAGTATTAATGGCATGTGTATCAGAATATGTGAGAATGTGATTGCTATGATAATATGGCATGTTATGTTTGAGATGAAGACGTATATGAAATTATAATGAAATGGTGAGCATGTTTATATGATTTTGAAGGTTTGCTTAGTTGAGATTGATGAGGAACCATGTGTTATATGAGTTACATGGCGTGACTCAAATTTCAAGAAATTCGTGTAATGCCATTTGCTATCGAATTTCTATCTAATCAAGACTTAAAGAAGTTTTTGAAAGTAAGATTTTAAATGTGACATGTCGAGATGCATTTTTCCTTCTAGATAGGAGAAAGTAAACCCGTGAGGGATATGGACATGAGCCATACCGAGTGGACAAAGGCACTACTCTTAACCAAGTTGATTCATTTGAAGACCAAGATGTACTTCTCCTGTACGTGGGAAGGTAAAACCATGAGGACATAGACATTAGCCTGCCAAAGCGGACAAAGTCACTGGTCTTTAACCAATTGATGCGTTTCGAGGAAGGAAAAAGTCCCATGATGGGTGATACTAGGCCCCCTACCCATACTTTGGGAGTCGGATTATTATGATTGTGATTATGTTACGCTTATCAAGAGGATAAGTGTGACTTATAGCCTAGTTTAAGGTGGCGATGATTCTATTTGATGCCTTTATGTCACAAGTTTGAGAAACGGGAAAAGGATGAGAAGTTTTATGCTTAATGAAAGAGAAAGGTTTTCATGGGAAGTACATACCACTTATGTGATGATAAATTATTGATGCCATGTTTTAATTGTTTACTGTATAAGGTATTGCCATGCATTCATATTTTGCTATGCTACATACATGCAATAAGATTTATCATAAAAGACAGAGACCTTGGATAATTACTTTTATAAAACCTCATAATAAACTTTTGCATGTTTAACCTTTTCATAATAAACCCAAGGTTCCTAGGGACGTAAACGATGACATTAGGAGGAGTTTCTACTGAGGTTTTTCAGTAAGTTCTTTACTCCTCTTTCTCTTTTCCCATTACATTCTCAATCTTTACGTGATTTGTGGTTTCATTAACATGCCGATTTAGGAGGTGCATATTCACCAAGGCATTAGTCATATCATTTCGAGGGTTGATGTACGCCCATTTGCATACATGGGACGCCCGTTGTCACATCCAGTTCCAATTTCGCTTTACTCTGACCGTATGGCGATGAGCTGATCTTCGAGAGGACCAGACCCTACGACGATAGATCTTGCTGTCTTGCCCATCACCCGAGAGTTGGCTTAGAGATGACCCGGAGTACGTCCCGCCCATACCACAAACTGGGGTCGACTTGTTTGAGGACTCCCCTTGTACGTCTACTCCTGGAGGGTCGCTCCATAGGTGCCCATGGATGCGTGTAGGGACGAGTGATACCGCCACCTAGCCGAGGCTTGCGAGACGAGTACGACAGGTCGAGAAGGCGCCCGCACCAAGAAGGCCATGTTGTTCCCTCGCTCGCAATGCCTATACCCTCGCTTTGTTGGGCTATGTATGCCGATTTTTCGTGTGCAAATGACCAAAATGCCCCTGAGGTCATTTTACCTAACAATTAGGATCGCGATCTCGGCCATCCTCAAGGGGACATTTTTATGATAATAGGGGATTATATGTGTTGTGTGTGGAATAGAGCAAGAAGAATTCTCATTTTTCAGTTTCCACGCGTCAAAATTACTAAAACGCCTTTGCGGCTTTTTACCCCAATTCATGTGCTGACTAATTTAATCACCAAAAGGTTTTAAATGATGTTTTTTAGTTATGTTTAATGGCTGGTAAAGCCGGGTGGCCTCGGGCGGTTTTTGTGGAAAATTACCGTTTTGCTCCTAGCTTAGTGCATTTTGGGCCTAATGATATGATTAGCAAAACCTAAGCAATATTAGGCTCTAATTAAAGATTAGCAAATTCTAATTATAATCTAGAGTCAAAATAATTAATTAAGATTAATTAGAACCTAAGATTGCTTAGAGAAACTCAAAATCTTTTTCTTTAATTTAAGACTTTATGTCATATTTCATGAATAGTAAGATTCCAATAAATTTCCTTAAATCATTGAAGTTGTCACATGATGAGATTTCTCCTAATAAAGGTGGATTTGCACTAATCAAGCAAGACTACTCTCTAATCTTGTCTTGAACCATTTTAATTACCCATTATCTCACCTAAACACTTACTTACAATTCCTAATTCATGTCCTAACCAAATCAACTCCTAAACACACACCTAAACCAACATTAAGATGAGATTTTCTCCCTATTAGGACTAATACAATCAGCCACACCTCCCCCATAATCATCCATCACATGTTGAAATTCCATTAAAAATTGTTTAAGAAACATGGTTGCCCATGCTTTTACCCATGCTTGCCCATGCTTTGAGCCATACCCAAAACCATAGCTTGTAAAGAGATTTTTTCTCTTTTTCTCTCCTCATGGCGTATCGGTTTCTCTTCCCCCTTGGCACCTCTATTTGGTTTCATTCTTCTATAAATTAGCATCCAAGAAAGCTTGCAAACCTTTGTTCACTTGTGCAAATCTTTAAGACTTCCTTTCTTTAACTTTAAATTCTTACTTCTTCTTCTTCCTTTCAAAGGATCATCACCATCCACCATTTCCCAAACATAAACCATCACACAAACACCATAAACCTTCCATTAAACACATAGACTTTTCATTCCCAAGCTCAAAACTCAAAGCAAACCTTTCTCCTTTTCTCTTGCCTAATCCCTTTAAGCATCAAGGAAGGAGTTGTTCTTCTCATCTTGTTTCAAGATCAAGCTTCCATCCTTCAAAGAAAAATATCTTTGGTAGGGGTTTATTTTAAAGTTTTCTTGCTTTCTTTAAGAAAAGTTCTAGTTTCTCTTGGTTTTAAAGCTCTTCATTTTCCTCTTTTCATTTCAGCCTTAGAGCCTTGTGATGAGAAAAACTTTAGCTTGATGATGAGGTTTCAAGATAATGGTCTTGTGATTACCATGTGAGAAACCTCTAAAGCTTGAAAACTTGGTCTTGGACCATATATGATTTTGGTTTCCTTTTCTTTCCTTACTCAAGATTTTGGTTCTTACTTCCTTTCTCCTCAATGGTTTTGGTTTTCATTCCTTTCTTTGTACAGAGTTTGATAAAAATGTTAAGTAGCTCACTAAAGGTTTTGTTTAAGAAAATGAATCATATGTTTTCAAAGAGCTCTAAGCTTACCCTTGCCAACCTTAAAGTTAGTTGGCCATTCTAAGAGTTTACTCTACATTGAAGCCCATGAGCAATAAAATGAAGAATATGAGTAGTTCTTTTTATGTTTGCTTTGATTAATGTTGATGTTCATCTCTTAGTCTCATGATGTCCATCTAAAGTCTTGCATGAGCTCTAGTTAAGATAAAACAAGCTTGCACTCATGTTTAAGTTTATGCTTTGCATATCATGTTTACATTTTGAGTTATCACCTAATACTTAAAGATTAAAGCAAGAATGTGCATAATCACCTAAATAATCTCAAAGCCTATCTATTTCAACCTTAAAGCTGATTGTTGATTTGGAGTGAACACTCCAAAGGGCTTAGAGCACTAAAATAAAGAATTGAATCTTGCATCCACATTTATATTTCTTGTCTAGCATGTTTATGATTTTGCCATCACCTAAACTTTAAAGATAATAAGGGTTGCATCTCATATTTATTTTATGCTCTCACTTTACTTTATAATGGAGAGTAAAATAAAGTGCATAGCATGTTTAAGTTTATGCCATCACCTAAATATCCTAGAGCTTAAAGACTTGCCCAAGTATCATATATAAAGTTTTAGAAAATGGAAGCATTTCAAGAATGCCATTTCGGCCTTGTGATGATGATGATGGACTTGATATGAGTTCATCTACTCATAAGTGTCCATAGCCTATGTCTTGGAATTTTTCTAAGCTTAGGTGAACTTAAAGAATATTATGAACAAGATTTTATGTTTTAAATCTATTTTAGGTAACACCTAATAATTAACCCAATACACCTAGGAGGTCTGATTAATTACTAGACTTTACTCTTTGCTTCAGTTCCTTAATCATGCTTTGAAAATACTTAGTGAAATTACGAGCCATTTTTTTTTTAAACATAATTGAAAACGTGAGCGCGCTTAACGTGAATGATTTAGCAAAATTTAAAAGACACATAGGAATTTACAAACATCACATCATAATATATTGGCTCCATCATACATCCATAATTACATATCATATAGATATTTTGCCTACCAAGAATAAGACTAAGTGTAGGCAATCTAACAAAACATAAATAATATATGGATGGAAGGACATCCATTAATGGCACCTAGTAATAACACTCCAGGGATAGGTATCAAGTTCACGAGTGAAACTAGCAGGATCAAGTTCAGCTACCCGTGACAACCTCAATGTGATTCACGAACGCTTCCTTCCGTTTTTGAAGATGAGATGGAAAGAAAATAGAGGGAGTGAGAAACTTATAAAAAGAATCTAGGGTACTCACCTCATGATGCATTGTGTCATCATCATCGTCCCTAGGAACCTCTGGGTTATTATGAAATAGTGAGCATGCTAAGATTGATTTATTAAGTTTGAAAATATACTTTACCGAGGTTCATCGTTTTAATCATGCGTCTTATAATGCATCATAAACTTAGCATGTCATGTTTATAATGAACTTTTCCTTTTATCAACACATCGTATTCTTCATCATCATATCATAAATACTATGCATAAAAGAACATCATATTTCTCATCATCAAATCATAAATACTATGCATAGAAGAACATCATATTTCCCATCATCATCTCATAAAATGCTATGCATAGAAGAACATCATACCATAATAGCTATGCACAAGACATGGTGCACATATTTCATTCCTTTAGTGTCCTGGTGACTTAAAATCTTGTCATCATCATCATTATTTTCCTTTAGGCCACCCTATACTCCACCCTTTTGGGAGTAATCTAGGTTATGAGCTCATACCTTACTAGTCGTCACTAGCATATACTTATCCCTTTTGATAAGTTAAATCCCAACTCTACCCTTTTGAGAACGGGCTAGGGGGCAAGAATCACCTTTTCACCACCTATAGTCTGATGGGCTAAAGGATCATTTCTCAAGATCACCTTTTCACCACCTATAGTCTGATGGGTCCAAAGGATCATTTCCTCATGAGTTTAAGTCACCATTAAGTCTTAGCATGTTATATCATAATCATCAAGATGCATGAACATTCTCATTGTTTGCAATAGCAATTATAACATGCAAGCCATGAAATCATTCAATAATATCAAATTCTTAGGCATTACATCATCATATAATTGACATTCAAAGCATCAAAAGATGTCATCTAAAATTTTCACAGGAAAGCTCTTCTTAAATAACCGAACTCTAAAATTGGGTAACCTTAATTATCAAACTAATTACTTATGCATCTAAGGGATTTATTACCATCAATTATAAGCCTTAAGAACATTATTAGACTATATGGGATAGCATAGACAGTAAGTTATTCTTAAGGTTTTACTGCTAGAAGTTACGTTTTTAACCCTTTCTCGTTGGCTTTCCCTATGATGCTAAAATTAATTACTAAACCAATTATGAATCATTGTCCCTTTTCTAAACATAATAATATCTGGTTTTTAAGGTCACTAAAGGCTCTGGACAGAATGCATAAATTTCATTCTCTAAAGTTCTAGAAATCTTGCTTTTACGTTTTCTAGGAAGCTAGTTTTATCTCTAACATGCATAGAATCATTCCTTTAGCAATAAACCATAATTATCACAACTTCAAACATATTAAATCATCATCATTTATTGGTACTAATCTCATATCAGAAGCCGAATCATGAACCTCATATAATTGTATAAAATCACATTTTAAGTGAACATAAAATATTAGTTTCCCGTAGAATCCTTGCAAAGCTTTAAAACTCTTTTAGAAACTAATTCTTTTTGAAAGAATCTTCATAATTAAAATTCTCATTTAAGATAAAAGGAGCAAGTCTTGAGCTTAAGAGATTTATGTGATATCTTAGAATCATAAACATGCTATGCAACCTCATTTTAATCTTGTCATTATAAGGTGATAACTTGGAATTATAAACATGATATGCAAATCCATTTCTTTATCTTTAAGATTTAAGGTGATGACTTGAAAATTAAACATGATGCAAGAGCTTGAAATATAAACATGATGCAAGAAACTGGAGCGCGGAGTCCGCATAGGACCAGTGGAAGAAGAGAATCTTAGAAATTGAGCGCGGAATCCGCACTACCTGAAGGGAGAAGAGAATTATTATTACATCTTTTTAAGCTCCAATCTCAAGACTTCTTAAAGAATCAATTCTTTAACTCCAATAATCTTATTTCTTTGCTTGTGATACTTGGGTAAGTCTTTGAGCTCTAGGATCTTTAGGTGATGACATAAAAATAAACATGTCATGCGTTGATTCTTTTAGCCATTATAAAATAAAGTGAGAACATAAAATAAATATGAGATGCAACTTCTTTATTATCTTTAGAGATTAAGTGACAACATGAAATATAAACATGAAATGCAAACTTGGAAATTTAAACATGAGTATGCAAGTCCATTTATTCATTCTTGAAATTTTAGTGATGACATAGAAAGTAAACATGATTATGCAAGGCATAAACTTAAACATGGATGCAAGTTCATTTGATTTCTTTACTAGAGCTCCTTCAAGACTTTATAGAAATACAAATTCAATATATATATCTTAACAAGACAAAGTGAGAAATACATCTTTCAAATTCTAAACTCAAGATCATAAAATCATCATAAAAACATCATTCTTTAAAGTTTTGCATCAAGTGAAACTTTCAAGCTTTAGAGGCCTAACTTGTGATGGATTCACAACCCACCTTCAAGGTCCTCATCATCAAGCCATCATCTTAGTCCCACCTAGGCCATATGGAAAAATTGGTTAAAGAAAAAGGAAGAAGAAAACCAAATGAAAAACTAAGGAAAATTCATAATTTTAACATTTTGAACTAAAAACACAACTTCTCAAATCATAGAAATAAATTAGAAACAACTCCCTACCTAATCTGATTTGAAGGAAAGGAAGAGAACTTGGTTTCTTGGAGTGAAATGAAAGAAAATATTCTTGAAAACTTGAAGAAAGAATTCAGCCAAGAGGAGGAGGAAATGAGAGCTTTTGGTGCTCCTAAAACTAGAATTTGTGTAAGTTATGAGCAAGGCTTCCAAGGCTCCTCAAGTAAGCATATTTATAGAGGAATTCAAGCTCATGTATGACAAGAGGAGGAGGCATAATTTTTGGATTTTTCATGGGGAACAAAGGGAGGAAAATCATTTCTTTGTTTAAGGCATGTTTTATGCCATGTTTTAGGGAATTTTTTGGCATTTTGTTTTAGTGCATTATCTTGCAATAATTCTAATGATTATGGCTAAATTATTTCATTCATTACAGCCTCATGGAAGAGGGTTTTGTGTGTTCCATGTATTATTTAGGTGTAGGCAAGGTATTCATGCAATTTAGAGAATTTACGGTTAAGGGCTTAGGTGAATTAGTAAGCAATTTGAGTGTTTTAAAGCAATTTTAGGTTCTAATCAATTTAAATAAATAATTTTGACTCTAGATTAATAATTAGAATTTAATAAGCTTTAATTTGAGCCTAATATTGTTTAGGTTTCGTTAGACGAATCAAAAATCTCAAAATTTGTAAAACTTGCACAAAAACAGGGCAAAACGGTCATTTTACTTAAAAATTGCCCGAGACCACCTGAGCTTAACCAATGGACAATCATAACTTAAAAACATGTTTTAAAACATTTTAGTGAGGTTTGGGCTTAGTCGGCATTGCAAATCGGAGTTAAAACACGCAAGGGCGTTTTGGTCATTTCGCGTCTAAGCTCAAAATTAGGATTCTTCTCCTCTATTAACACACATAACACAAACAATCCCTTATTAACATCAAAACATCCCCTTGAGGACGGGTGAGGCCCACGATCCTCATTTTTGAGTAAAATAATCTCAAGGGCATTTTGGTCATTTTACACGTACAGAAATTGGAGTTTGCAATACTTGCACGAATTGCTCCTAACTTCTCTTCTAACGTTATATTCCTTTATTAAGGATTGTTTGGTCTCAAATTTTATATAATATTTACCTACGTAATTGGGTAATTCCTAGTGACAGGAAAAATTACAATAAAAATTGGGGCATTACATATTTCATGAACAAAATAATTTAGCTATCTACCTCACCTATATTTATATGATTTTAATAAGAAAAATTGGTTTCTAAAAGAGTTTTGAGTTCCTAAAATTATTCCAAGAGAAAACTAGCAACTATACGCATTTAAATCATGAAATTATGTGATTATGTGAGCTATACTTTTGTTCTACCTTGATTGTTTGGCCACTGGATTAATTATGTTTTATGGAGTTAAGATGTGTAAAATTATGTTTGAGTGAAGCAAGGAACGGTTTAGGGAAGTTAGGAAAGAATAAGTAACTATAAAGGACTTAAAATAAGAATTCTAGAACACTTAGATACAAAAATTGTAAATTCTGTTTCAGCATAATTGAACTTAAGGAAAATGGTTTATAATTAGTGGATATATGTAGGAATCCCAAATAATTGGTTTAGGAATTGAATATAGAGCCTTAGGCGAAGACGTAACTTAGAAAGGGTCAAAAACATAGATTCTAGAACCCCGTTATGCCCAATGTATGTAATGCTGTTTGGAAGGGTTAGTAAGCATAAAAATTAGAGAGAGTTATAAGTAGTGATCCCTTAGGTGCATCAAAGGTATATAGTGGGCGTTAGGATAACTAGCACAAGTTTAAGACCCGTAAGGGTCAAAGCATAAGATATTATAAGATAGAGATATAATGTGAGTAAGTGATCAAGTGAACATATATTTGTGATGTATCAAGAGCGTGTGAAATTAATAATGTCATGTGTATGAAAGGTTATGTGTTATTATGGTTAGTTGATTGAATGCAAATGGCACGTTATGCTTTTACTTGATATATGGCAAGTTGCATGTGAGCGAAAGTAAAGAATATGACATAGTTATGGTCTTGCATTCTATACATGATATGTTTGATGATACCCTATGATTTCATGCTCATATTGCATTTTCATGTGATATGCTAATGTGGAATGATCCTTTGACTTCCCAAGTTAAAGGTTGTGTGAGGTGATCCAGAAGAATATGATTTCTCTTTTTCCCCATGTGAATCTAGTGACGACTAGTTAGGTTTGAGCTCATTCCTAAGCGATCGGAAGGAGGAGTTTTGGTGACCATGTTAAAAATCGCTGGGGATGGTGAGATGGTTGGTTTTGAGGCAATGTATGAGGTGGAAAAGTTAAGAAAGGAACTCGAAGAATTCAATCATGAAAGTGAGACGCATATGCATATGTTTCATTTTTTTCCATTGGTGCTTTTGATTGTGTAATATGTGTTGTTTACATATGCCGTTATGCTCAAGGTATTGCCATGCATACATAAGCTATTTGTTGCATTCATACCATCAAGACTCATGCTAAAAGACACCCACTTCAAAATAAAAGGATTTGAGAAGTTTAAAATTGAATTTTATGCATGCACACCTCTTTCATAATGAAAACCAAAGTGGCTAGGGACAATGATGATGACACTTGTGTTAAGTCGGGAGCCTAATCTGAGAATCTTGAATAAGTTTCTCATTCCCTTTGTTCTTCTTCCGCATTATCTTCGTAATGATGCGACGTTTGTGATCTTTCTTGAGGCATCGGTGTAGGAATCACCTTATCTAGTTGTATTAAAGGTCGTAGTAGAAGCGTGACGACTGTCTAGCCTTGTGTAAAGTCATGTTCTGCTAGTTAAACTTGCTTGATGTATTTATATCTTAAAGTGCCCTTATATTTATAAGGACATCGCGTTATGGTATGATTATGATATGATACTATAAGTTGTGTTGTGACTACTTATGGTTTATTTATGATTGCTATGATGATGTGTACTCGGCTGCTATGTCTTACGTATAATAGTTGGTATTATACGCATGCGCGGCTCGCATTTTAAGCTTTGAGTGCAAATAGAAAAAAATTAGACGTATTTTATTATTCGTATTTTAAGAAAAATAAGTCAAGATCTGAAATAAGGGCGTAACAACTAATAACTAATTGAATGCGACTCGAGCATATGAGATTAAAAGTTAGGGTGTTACAGGCTACGACCGAGGAAGCTCAAGACGTGGATATCTTTCCCTATCGTGAGAGGACTAGCGTCACCAGGAGGTTTCCAAGGGGTAGCTATAGCGGTTTGATCTTTTAGGGCTCCCCTGGACTTATTGTTTAGGTTTACTTTCGTTTATGTATTTTCTTGTTTCTATGTATCAAGCTCTACCCACTTTATGGTATAACTATTTAGTTTTTATTAAGTTGGTATATTCAGGAACATGTGTTCAACTATGATATTAATATATGATATTTGCTTCTATGGATGCATGTGTTCTCGAATGCTTTTAATTATGTGTTTAAGTTCTTTGCGCTTCACATTTCGTCTATGGTAGATGACAGCTCGCATTTTGGTTTATATGTTTCAAAAAAAAAAATTTACCTGTATTTTCCGTTAAGTAATTTTACAAACAAGTTTAAAGGAAGTAAGACTAATAATTAATCTTAATACGTCCTAGGCGTGTTAGGTTAAATATTAGGGTGTTACATTATGGTATCAGAGTAGTTCAATTCTCATGGAGCCTAGGATTGGACCATGCTATATAGGCATGATACGATAGTATGTCATGTATAGTGCTTAGCTAATAGAGATAAGCTATAGGATAGACATGCATGACCCTTTCCGCTTGCTTGTGCCATGGTAACTAGCTCATCTAGCATAGAATATTGAGTCTGAAATCATCTTAGTGTTTGTTGACTTGTGTGTTTAGGGACCAATAGCACTTTAGCAGAATAGGAATGCGAATGAGGGTGATCAAGGGAACCAAACCGCGATTGCCGTCGTGAGATGGCGAGATGGAACAATGTTCGATCACATGAACCAACAAAGGGATGCTTCTCAAGGTCCCTCCTGCTGAGATCCTGCGAGCAAGCCCAACTTGGGGAATTCCCAAGGCCAATCCCCTAAACTTCCAAGGAGCCTTGAACCAGGACAAGGCAGACAAGTGGATCAAGAATATGGAAAACACTCACTCGGGTCGCCCCAGAAGAAATAAGGTCACCTTTGCTGCATATATGATGGAGTCCGATGAGGATTTTGGTGGGAATTAGGAAGAGGCTTTTAGGCTACGAGCACAATGATCAACTAGGAGCTGTTAAGACCTACTTCTATGAGAAGTGTAACACCCTTGAAATTATTTTAAAATTAATTTGAGCTTTATTATTAGTAATTTCAAAAATCTAATAGTATAGCAATGATGAGGGTGGCCCAATGGACTTGTCAAAAAAATTCCCTCGATGAATAGTAACCTTGCCTGACCCCATGGGAACTGAAAACCTGGAGATTTGACCAGGAAATGCCCTCTGATTGTGAAAAAGGGGTTAAGGTTAGAAATAGTTAAATAAGGATTTTATACCTGAATTTAATTTTTGGGTAATATCGGTCTAATCGGGTGCGTTTTACTATTGGTAAAATTTCATGTGTGATTTTTAACATCTGAAAAGATTTCCATTACCACCAATGGATAAATATCCTTCTAGTTAGGACATGTGGAAGGCCAAGATTTAATCTTGGAATCTAAGATTAAATCTTAGCCATCCAATTTGCTTTATCACAAAAAGATCTTTATACATCCATTGTAAGATCAACACATGTTCTAATCTTCTTCAAGAAGCCAAATCCTCCTTCATTAAGCTTTATTTTCATGCAGCCTTCAAGGAGAGAAGAACCAGCCACCATTTTCATCCTCTTGAGCTTCACTTTGAGTTCTAAGTCCATAAATCCTAAGCTAGGTTGTTAAAGTTTCAAGATTCCTTTACTAAACTTCATCTACACCTTAAGCCCTACAAATCTAACCGATTAGAATCCTTGTTCTCACCAAACCCTACCTTACCTCTCTCACTCGTTTAGACGAGTTTGTTTATTTGGAGAGCTTTGGAGTGGAAGGAAGCTACTTAAGCATCTGGGCCAAGGAGCCATTAAGACACTCCAAGTATGGTTTTTGTTGCCTTTCTTTGTCAAATTTCTCTAATCTATTTTGGGTTTAGAGCTAGGTCCAAAATTTCTAGTTATATTGATTGATATTATGTTGATATTGATATACTAATTTTGGTGTTGTGTTTGGATGGTATTAGAAAATGGTTTTTATCAAAAGAAGTTTGGACTAGGCTGCGGATTATCACCTTTCCTGAGAATAGGAGTGGTGCATGAATTTTGTAACACCCTAATATTTAACCCAATACGCCTGGATATCAAGATTAATTATTAGTTATTACTTCTCTTTAAATTCATTTACAAAATACTTAACGAAAATTAATAGTAAATTTTTTGAAATGAAACATGTAAAACAAAGTGCGAGCCTTTGCGTGTAATATAAATGTAACGTGAAGCGGAAGAATAAATACATCATACAATTCAGAAGCCATAAAGAACACATCAGCCATGAAAACATTTCTCATAACATTAATTAACATAGTTTAGTACAACACTATGAAATATAAAGGAAAGCATAAGGTCTTACCCAAATAGTGGGAAGAGCTTGCAGGACAATAATAGAAAATAAGAAACATAACAACGAATACATGAAAATACCCAAAAGATACTCCCCACAAAAGCAACCCTCCTCTAAAACCTACGACGACGCAATCCTCCTAACCCAGATATGTAGCCTACGAACTGCGAAGCTCTTCGGATGTAGCCCATCGAGAGGGGACGTGGGCATGCGAATCGGTGGACGACGTGACCACCTCTGGGGCGCTCTCTGCTCTACGTACACACCTCATAGGCCTTGCGGAGACCGTGTCGTACCTCATCCGTGAAGGCACCGAAGGGCGGAATCCTCCAATAAGGATATCGGAGTCCTCCTATAGGTCCCTCCTGATCGATATGTGAGGGCAACTCGGATAGTCACGCACAGGTGAGGATGATGGCCGGACTGTCTTGCCCGTCACCTGGTCGCGTCCTCTCAAAAATCATGTCGTCACCAAAGCGGGAAGTCGGAGTGAACCGAAGCTCAGACTGGAAAGGCAAATGGGCGTCCCATGTATGCAAAAATGCGTATAGCACAATGACCCTTGAAGTGGTAGGACTGACTACTGGATCGTAGTGCACTCCCATACGGGCGCATCAACGAATATCATGAACGATGCCATCGATATCTAAAGACGTAATGGAAAGAAAAGAGAGAAGGGTGAGAATCTTGCTAAAGAATCTTAGTAGGGAAATCCTCTATCCTAGTGTCATCGTTTATGTCCCAGGAACCTTGGGTTTATTATGAAAAAGGTTAAATATGCATAGGTTCATTATGAGGTTTTCACAAAAGATATTTATATAAGGTCCATGTCTTTTATAATGAGTCTTAATGCATGTATGCAACATAATAGTTTATGAATGCATGGTAGTACTTTAGGAAAACCAAACAATAATCAAACAACATATAAGTGGCATGTAACTTCTCTTGAACATCTTTCCTTTTCTCATACTTGTGACACCAAACATAATAGTAACCGCACCCCTTAAACTAGGCTATGAGCTCATACCTTAACTAGTCGTCACTAGTTCTTACTTATCCTCTTGATAAGCGAATCATAAACATAATCATAATCATAATCATCATAATCCCGACTCCAGAGTACGGGTAGGGGCCTAAGGATCACCCATCATGGGACTTTTTCCTTCTTCGAAACGCATCGACTGGTTAAGACCAGCGACTTTGTTCGCTTTGGCAGGCTAATGTCTACGCCCTCACTTTTACCTTCTCCTCACCGGAGTAGGAGAAGTACATCTCGGTGTGTCACCTTAAACATCATATTTCTCAAAAACTTCCTTTTGTCTTTAATTTGACGGAAATTCGGAGCATAACAGCTACTCTTCGAATTTCCTCAAATTTGAGTCATGCCACATAATCTCAGTCACATGCATCATTTTCATGGAACTTTCTCAAATCAATATCTTTCTAGTTCACATGAGCATATTCCTCAATCTCATTCATATCTCGAAACCTTATGCATCTTAAATACAGCACTTCATCATATCATCATACCAATCATACACATAAAGTTTCATGCTCAAGGTACTAACATAATCACATCATCATAAATATGCTCGAGGTTCATCATCATAAATATGCTCACTCGGCCACCTATCTCTAGTATCTTATGCTTTGACCCTTACGGGTCTTAAACTTGTATTTAATCATTCTAATACCCGTATTACATCTTTATTACCCTCAAAAGGTTATCACTTAAACTTTTCTCCAAGATTTGAACTCACTAAAATTCCAAACAGCATTGTACATGTAAGGGCAGAAAATATCATATACTTACGAGGCTTAGAATCTTCGTTTGTGACCCTTTTTAAGATCCGTCTTCGCCTAAGGCTCCATAATCAATTCCTAAACCAATTATGAGGGATTCCTAGGCATGTTCTCTAAGTTGTAAACCATTTTTCCTTAATCTAACTTTGCTGGAACAGAATTATGTTTGCCATGTCTAAGTGTGCTAGAATTCCTATTTTAAGTTATTATCATCACCTTAAGCTTAGAAATTTATACCTAATCATTTATGAAGGGATTTTACACATGTCTTACTGATTATGAACCATTTATCCTTGAATTAATCATGCTGGAACAAATTTGCATTTTTATGCATTAAAGTATTCTAGAATTCTCATTTCTAACTTCTCTAAATCGATCCTTGCTTCACTCAAACATAATTTTACACATTTTAACACCTTAGAACAGCATTTATACAGTAGCCAATCATGAAGGGCAAAACCGAAATCATAAGCCCATAAAATCACATAATCTCATGAATTAAAATGCATACAAGTTGCTAGTTTTCTCTTGGAATAATTCTAGGGATTCAAAACTCTTTTAGGACTCAATCGTTTCATTAAAATCATGCACTTACACATGAGGTTAGTAGCTAAATTAACTTGTTCATAAAATAGATTTAAAGTATATAATTTTATGCATAATGTTGCTTAGGTGCCCCTAAGCTTGGAAAAATTACAAAACATAAACTATGGACACTTGTGATTAGAGGAACTCATACTAAGTCCATCATCATCACCACAAGGCTGAAATGGCTTCTTAAAGTGCCAACATTTTCTTAAAAACCTTACATAGGATACTTGGGCAAGTCTTTGAGCTCTAGATCATTAAGGTGATGACATCAACTTAAACATGCTATGCACCTCATTTTTATTCTTCATTAGAAAATAAAGTGAAGACATAAAGTAAACATGAGATGCACCTTTTTATTATCTTTGGAGTTTAAGTGATGGCATAGAATTTAAACATGCTAGACAAGAAAGTAAACATGAGATGCAACGTTCAATTCTTTATTTTAGTGCTCTAAGCCTCTTGAGGTGTTTACCCCAAATCAACAATCAACTTTAAGGTTGAAATAAGTAGGCTTTGAGATTTATTAAGTGAGGATGCACATTCTTGTTTTAATCTTTAAGTTGTTTAGTGATGACTTGAAAAATAAACATGCTATGCAAAGCATTAAAGTAAACATGAATGCATCTTATTTTAGATCTTAGCTAGAGCTCTTTGCAAGACTTTAAAGGAACATAAACCTCAACCCATTATGTATCATAAGGTAAGCTTTAGAGTTCTTAGCACCTAGACTTCAAAGAAGTCTTAAGGTTTGAACTTCATCATCAAGCTTAAGAAAATAGACACAAAGTTCAACACTTTGTCTAAACAAAATACAAGAACTAAGTCATATTCTTTATTTTATTGCTCATGGGCTTCAATCTAGAGTAAAACTCTTAACGGCCGACCAACTTTAAGGTTGGCAAGGGTAAGCTTAGAGCTCTTTGAAATTTTGTGATTAATTTTCTCTAACAAAAATTTTGTGACTACTTTACATTTTTAGCAAACTTTACTCCAACCAAGGCAAAGGAAACCGAAATCATTTAAGGAAGAAAAGGAAAGAACCGAAAATGAAACCAAGAAAGAGAAAGAAACACAAGCATGTATGGTCCAAGACCAAGTTATTTCAAGCTTTAGAGGTTCCTTACATGACAACAAGTCATTATCTTGAAACCTCATCATCAAGCTCATGTTATTTTCATAAAATGGCCTCTTGGCCGAAAATGAAAAGGAAGAAAAGAAAGGAGTTTGAACCAAGAGAAAACTAGAACTTTCTTTAAGGAAAACAAGCAAAACTTGAAAACAAACCCCTACCTAAGGAAGTCTTTGAAATGGAAGAAAGAAAGCTTGGTTCTTGAAGAGTTGAGAAGACAAAATCTCCTCTTGGATTGTGATGATGGATTCAACCAAAGGGGAAATTCAAAGGAGATGATTTTTCCTTGAGTTTCTAAGCTTGGGAATGGAAGGTTTAAGTGTTTAGGAGATGGTTTAAGGTGAGGTAGTGGTGGTTTGTGGTTGCTTGTGGTGGTTTGTGGTGGTGGCAAGGTTCTTGATAGGTAGAAGAAAATAGAAGATGAAGAGAAGTTTGAAAGAAAAAGCAAGAAAATGCAAGACAACTAAACTTAGCAAATGATCTAAAGTGTATCAAGGTTCTTCAAGGCTTGGTATTTATAGAAAATTTGCAACAATGGTGGCTGATTTGGGGAGATGGCCGATGGCCTTATGGAGGGAAAAGAGAAAAATATCTCTTACAAGGTATGGCTTTGGGTATGGGTTCAAGCATGGTGAGGTATGGGCAAAAGTATGGGCAAGGCATGGCTCTTTGAGTGAAGAAAATTTCAACATGTGACACTTTTCCTTGGGCCATGAATTCGGCAGATTGGGACTGTAACAACCTAATATTTAACCCCAATACGCTTAAGACGTATCAAGACTAATTATTAGTTATTACTTCTCTTTAAATTCATTTATAAAATACTTAGCGGAAAATACGGTAATTTTTTTTTTTAAATGATTTATATAAAACAAAGTGCGAGCCTTTGCGCGTAACATAAACAACGTGAAGCGGAAGAATAAACAAAACATACAGAACATAAACATTAAAGAACACATCCATCATAAACATCATTCCTCATCACATTAGATAATATAGTTTAGTACATCATAATAGAGATATAATGGAAACATAAAGTCTTACCCATACTAGTGGAGAGCTCTGCAGGACAATAACATAAAATACGAAACATGAAAAGAACACATGGAACAACCCCAAAAGATAAACACCTAACTATCACCACCCTCCCACTCCAGCCTACTGGTGACACCGATCCTCGTGGGAGATGTAGCCCGAATTGACGAAGCTCCTCGGATGTAGCCCAACGAAGCGGAGATCTAGGCAAGGGAATCGAGGGAACAGCATGGCCTCCGCGTCGTGGTTGCCTCTCTCGGGCTTCGAACGCGTCTCGCATGCCTCTCGGGTGACCGTGTCTCGCCACCTCCTCCGCGACCCATAGGAAACGAGGGGAAGAGTCCTCCAAGGATCACCTCCTGTCGAGAACAGGGAACATACTCTGGATATCCTCGTGCCTCCACGAGGAAGGTTGGGACGCAGGTCTGCTCATCTCTGGTCGTGTCCTCTCAAAGATCAGGTCGTCGCCAAAGGGTGAAGTTGGATGAAGCGAGAGCCGAGACAGGGAAGCAAAAGGGCGTCCCACGTATGCAAAACGCGCACCTCGCAATGACCCTTGAAGTGGTAGGACTGATGCTCGGGTCATAGTGCACCTCCCATGTAGGCGGGTCAATGAAAATCACGAACGACGCCATTCATATTGAAGACGTAACGGAAGAAACAGAGAGGGGTGAGAATTCTTACTAAAGAATCTCGTAGGAAATCCTCTATCCTAGTGTCATCGTTTACGTCCCCAGGAACCTTGGGTTTATTATAAAAAGGTTAAGCATGCATAGGTTCATTATGAGGTTTTCGCAAAGGTTGTTATCCAAGGTCCATGTCTTTTATAATGATTCTTAATGCATGTATGCAACATAATATTTCATGGATGCATGGCAGCACTTTAGGTAAATCAAACAATAATTCAAACAACATTTGAGTGGCATGAAACTTTTCTTTGAACATCTTTCCTTTTCTCATACTTGTGACACCAATAATATAGTAACCGCACCCCTTAAACTAGGCTATGAGCTCATACCTTAACTAGTCGTCACTAGTTCTTACTTATCCTCTTGATAAGCGAATCATAAACATAATCATATAATCATCATAATCCCGACTCCCAGAGTACGGGTAGGGGCCTAAGGATCACCCATCATGGGACTTTTTCCTTCTTCGAAACGCATCGACGGTTAAGACAGCGACTTTGTCCGCTTTGGTAGGCTAATGTCTATGCCCTCACGGTTTTACCTTCTTCACCGAGAGGAGAAGTACGTCTCGGTGTGTCACCTTAAACATCATATACTTTCATTCCTCGAAACGCATCGACGGTTAGCAGCGCAACTTTGTCGCTTCTGGATGGCTCACGTCCATACCCCACGGGTTTACTTTCTCTTATTCCGGAGAGGAGAAATGCGTCTCGGCATATAACTTTAAACTTCATATTTCTCAAAAACTTTCTTTTTGTCCCTCAAATTTGATGAAATTTTGGCATAACACTATTTTCCGAATTTCCTCAAATTTGAGTCATGCCACATAATTTCAGTCACATGCATCATTTTCATGGAACTTTCTCATTGCAATAACTTTCTAGTTCACATGAGCATATTTCTCAATTTCATTCATATCTTTGAAACATTATGCATCTCAAACACAACATTTCATCATATCACCATATCAAATTTGGCACATAAAGTTTCATGCTCAAGGAACTAACATAATCACATCATCATAATCATGTGCAGAGGTTCATCATCAAATATGCTCACTCGGCCTCCTATCTCATAGTATCTTTATGTGACCCTTACGGGCTTAAACTTGTATTTCGGTTATTCTAATCCTCACTAAGGATTTTTATAACACCTAAGGGATCATTACTTAAAATTCTCACTAAGTTTTAGGCACACTTAAAATTCCAAACAGCATTATGTAGTTTGGGCAGGAAAAATATCATATACTTATGGGGCTAGAATCTCCTTTCGTGACCCTTTTTAAGATCCGTCTTTGCCTAAGGCTTCATAATCAATCCCTAAACCAATTATGAGGGATTCCTAGGCATGTTTACTAAGTTATAACTCACCTTTCCTCAATTAGCTTTGCTGGACAGAAATCACAATTTGCCATGTCTAAGTGTGCTAGAATTCCTATTTTAAGTCCTTATCATCACCTTAAGCTTAGTAATTAATACCTAATCATTTATGAAAGGTTTTTATGCATATCCTACTGATTATGAACCATTTACACTTGAATTAATTATGCTGGAACAGTTTTGCAAACTTGTGCATTAAGGTGTTCTAGAATTCTCATTCTTGATCCTTTTAAGTTACTTATTCTTTTCTAACTTCTCTAAATCGATCCTCCCTTCACTCAAACATAATTTTACACATTTTAACACCTTAGAACAACATTTGTACAGCAGCCAATCATGAAGGCAGAACCGAAATCATAAGCCCATAAAATCACATAATCTTGTAAATTAAAATGCATACAAGTTACTAGTTTTCTCTTGGAATAATTCTAGGATTCAAAACTCTTTTAGGACTCAAATCCTTTCATTAAAATCATGCACTTACACATGAGGTCAGTAGCTAAATTAACTTGCTTGCAAAATAGTTTTAAAGTATATAGTTTTATGCATAATGTTGCTTAGGTGCTCCTAAGCTTGGAAAAATTACAAAACACAAACTATGGACACTTGTGATTAGAGGAACTCATATTAAGTCCATCATCATCACCAAGGCCGAAATGGCTTCTTTAAGAATGCCAATATTTTCTTGAAAACCTTACATAGGATACTTGGGCAAGCCTTTGAGCTCTAGATCATTAAAGTGATGACATAAACTTAAACATGCTATGCACCTCATTTTTATTCTTCATTAGAAAATAAAGTGAAGACATAATAAATATGAGATGCACCTTTTTATTATCTTTAGAGTTTAAGTGATGGCATAAAATTTAAACATGCTAGACAAGAAAGTAAACATGAGATGCAAGGTTCAATTCTTTATTTTAGTGCTCTAGGCCTCTTAGGTGTTTACCCAAATCAACAATCAACTTTAAGGTTGAAATATGTAGGCTTTGAGATTTATTAAGTGAGGATGCACATTCTTGTTTTAATCTTTAAGTTGTTTAGTGATGACTTGAAAATAAACATGCTATGCAAAGCATTAAAGTAAACATGAATGCATCTTATTTAGATCTTAGCTAGAGCTCTTTGCAAGACTTTAAAGGAACAAAAACCTCAACCCATTATGTATCATAAGGCAAGCTTTAGAGTTCTTAGCACCTAGACTTCAAGGAAGTCTTAAGGTTGAACTTCATCATCAAGCTTAAGAAAATAAATACAAAGCTCAACACTTTGTCCAAATAAAACACATAAGAACTAAGTCATATTCTTTATTTTATTGCTCATGGGCTTCAATCTAGAGTAAAACTCTTAGAACGGCCGACCAACTTTAAGGTTGGCAAGGGTAAGCTTAGAGCTCTTTGAAACTTGTGATTAATTTTCTTTATCAAAACTTTTGTGATCTACTTTTCATTTTAGCAAACCTTGTTGAAACAAAGCTTAAAGAAACCAAAATCATCCAAGAAAAAGGAAGAGAAAAGAAACCTTTGAGGAAGAAAGGAAAAGAAATTTGAAACATAAGCAAGGAAAAGAAAGAAAAACACAAGCATGTATGGTCCAAGACCAAGTTGTTTCAAGCTTTAGAGGTTTCTCACAAGACATCATCAAGTCTTTATCTTGAAACCTCATCATCAAGCTTATGTTATTTTCATAAAATGGCCTCTGGCCGAAAATGAAAAGAAAGGAAGAAAGGAGTTTGAACCAAGAGAAAACTAGAACTTTCTTTAAGGAAAACAAGTGAAAACTTTTAAAACAACCCCTACCTAAGGAAGTCTTTGAAATGGAAGAAAGAAAGCTTGATTCTTGAAGAGTTTGAGAAGACAAAATCTCCTCTTGGAAGTGATGATGGATTCGGCCAAAGAGGAAGCTCAAGGAAGATGATTTTTCCTTGAGTTTCTAAGCTTGGGAATGGAAAGTTTAAGTGTTTGAGGGATGGTTTAAGGTGAGGTAGTGGTGGTTTATGGTTGTTTGTGGTGGTTTATGGTGGTGGCAAGGTTCTTTGAGAGGAAGAAGAATGATGAAGAAGATGAAGAGAACTTAGAGAGAAATTGCAAGAAAAAGCAAGAGAACTCAACTTAGCAAAGCTTCTAAAGTGTAACCAAGTTCCTCCAAGCTTGGTATTTATAGAAAATTTGCAACAATGGAGGCTTCCTTGGGTGCATGGCCGACGGCCTTAGGGGGAGGAAAAGAGAGAAAAATATCTCTTACAAAGCATGGGCAAAGGCATGGGCAAAGCATGGTGAGGTATAGGCAAAGTATGGGCAAGGCATGGCTCTTTGAGTGATGAATCAAGCAACATGTGGCACTTTTCTTTGGCCAAGAATTCGGCCAATTTGGGACAGCCAAGGGGGGATTAATTTGCTCATGTAATTGTGGTTTAGTGATGTGTTTAGGTGTTTCTTTGATTAAGGGTTTGGTTAGGAGTTGTAAGAAAGTGTTTAGGTGAAGTAATTGGGTAATTAAGGTTGTTCAAGACTTGATTAGGAGTGGTCTTACTAGATTAACAAACTAAATTCATTTTCTTGGTCAAATGAGGTATGGCACAATTCCTTAATTTAAGGAATTGAAGAGAGAAAATACTATTCAAGATTCCATGACTAGGAATCTTGAATTAAAGAATGCAATTTAGAGTTTAACTAAGCAATCTTAGGTTCTAATTAACCTTAATAAATTATTTTGACTCTAGATTAATTATCGAAATAAATTAATCTTCAATTAGAGCCTAATATTGCTTAGGTTTGCTTAATTGCATCATTAGGCTCACTTGGATATTGTCTTTAGGGGCAAAATGGTAATTTTGCACTAAAACTCCCCGGGACCTTTCTGGTTGACTAAACATCAAACATTGCTCATAAATGTAACACCCTAATAATTAACCCAATACACCTAGGCAGTATTTGATTAATTACTAGACTTTACTCTTTGCTTCAGTTCCTTAATCATGCTTTGAAAATACTTAGTGAAATTACGAGCCATTTTTTTTTTAAACATAATTGAAAATGTGAGCCGTGCTTAACGTGAAAGATTTAGCAAAATTTAAAAGACACATAGGAATTTACAAACATCACATCATAATATATTGGCTCCATCATACACATCCATAATTACATATCATATAGATATTTTGCCTACCAAGAGAATAAGACTAAGTGTAGGCAATCTAATAAAACATAAATAATATATGGATGAAAGGACATCCATTAACCTAGTAATAACACTCCAGGGATAGGGATAGATATCTAAATATACGAGTGAAACTAGCAGAATTCAAGTTCAACTACCCTGATAGCCTCAATGTGATTCACGAACGCTTCCTTTATTTTGAAGACGAGATGGAAAGAAAATAGAGGAGTGAGAAACTTATAAAGAATCTCAGGAGGGTACTCACCTCATGATGCATTGTGTCATCATCATCGTCCCCAGGAACCTCGGGTTATTATGAAATAGTGAGCATGCTAAGATTGATTTATTAAGTTCGAAAATATACTTTACCGAGGTTCGTCCCTTTTAATCATGCGTCTTATAATGCATCATAAACTTAGCATGTCATGTTTATAATGAACTTTTCCTTTCATATATAATAACATAGTTATGCATAAAATCACATCATATTCCTCATCATCATTTCATAATACTATGCATAGCAGAATATCATATTTCTCATCATCATCTCATAAATACTATGCATAGCAGAACATCATATTCACATAATGCATTTACTTAGTTTCTTAGGTGACTTAAAGTTACTTTCATCATCATTTTCCTGGGCCACCCTATACTCCACCCTTTTGGGAGTAATCTAGGTTATGAGCTCATACCTTGCTAGTCGTCACCAGCATACTTATCCCTTTTGATAAGTAAAAATTCCTCTCTACCCTTTTGAGAGAACAGACTAGGGGGCAAGAATCACCTTTTCACCGCCTATAGTTTGATTGGGTCCAAAGGATCATTTTCTCATATATTTTGAGTCACCTTTAAGTCTTTGCATGTTATATCATAATACAATTCTTCATTCATAATCATCATAACATTTTCTCATTTATAGTCTTATGCCGAAATAATATATACCAACTGGAATCATGCATCTGGAGATTCCCAGGAAGAGAGGTGGGTCACAATGGACACGCTTAAATACCAAATCTTTCCTTAGTCAGAATCTTTCCAAATTGCACTCTTAATAATACACTTTTTTCCAGGAACAGAATATGTCTTTATTTCATGCATAAGTTTTCATTGTTTGCAACAACAACTATAACATACAAACCAGGGAATCAATCAATGACACCAAATTCTTAATAAGCATCAAATCACATTTTAAGTACACATAAATTACTAGCTTCCCATAAAATTCTTACAAAGTTTTAAAACTCTTTTAGAACTAATTCCTTTTGTTAAACTTGAAAGAAGTCATAGGACTTTAGGCCTAAATTAACCATGGGACCGATTTATAACTTGAAAGAATGTTCATAATTAAATCTTTCACTTAAGATAAAAGGAGCAAGTCTTGAGCTTTAGAGATTTAGGTGACATCTTTGAATTATTACCATGCTATGCAACCTTATTTTAATCTTATCTTTATAAGGTGATAGCTTGGAATTATAAACATGATATGCAATTCCATTTCTTTATCTTTAAGATTTAAGGTGATAACTTGAAAATTAAACATGATGCAAGAACTTGTAATATAAACATGATGCAAGAAACTTGGAGCGGAATTGCATAGGACCAGGAGAGGAGAAGAATCAATAAGCTGAGAAGCGTAGTCCGCATAGGACCAGTGAGGGGATGAGAATTACATTTTTTTTAAGCTCCAATTCTCAAGACTTCTTAAAGAATAAATTCTTTAACTCCAATTATCTCATTTCTTCGCTTATGATTCATAAGCAAGTCTTTGAGCTCTAGGATTTTTAGGTGATGACATAAAATAAACATGCCATGCATTGACTCTTTTAGCCATTATAAAATAAAGTGAGAGCATAAAATAAACATGAGATGCAACTTCTTTATTATCTTTAGAGATTAAGTGACAACTTGAAATTTAAACATGAAATGCAAGCTTGAAATTTAAACATGAGATATGCAAGTTCATTTATTTATTCTTGAGAATTTAGTTATGACATAAAATAAATATGGCTATGCAAGGCATAAACTTAAACATGGATGCAAGTTCACTTGATCTCTTTACTAGAGCTCCTTCAAGACTTTAAGAGAATTATGTTTTCAACCCAATATATGTATCTTAGCAAGACAAAGTAAAAATACATATTTCATATTCAAACCTCAAGATAAAAACATTATTCTTTAAAGTTTTGCATTAAATGGAATGTTCAAGCTTTAGAGGCCTAACTTGTGATGGATTTACAACCCATATTCAAGGTCCTCATCATCAAGCCATCATTTCATTCCTTCCTAGGCCATTTGGCCGAAACCATGAAAGGAAAATAAGGAAAGAAAAACTGAAATTTTAGAAGCTTTGGAAACTAGTGAAACCTTCAAGTTTTAGAGATCTAACTTGTGAAAGCTTTGCAACCAACACTCAAGAATCTCATCATCAAACCATGGTCTCATCATAAGCTAAGCCATATGGCCAAAATACTTTAAAGAAAGGAAGAAGAAACTGAAAATGAAAACTTAAAAGAAAGCTCATGAAAACATCATTTTTGAGCTAGAAACATAACTTGTCTTAGCATAAAATGAACTTAGAAACACCTCCCTACCTAATTTGATTTGAAAGAAAGGAAGAGAACTTGGTTTCCTTGAGTGAAATGAAGAAAATATCCTTGAAAAGCTGAAGGGAGAATTCAACCAAGAGAAAGAAAGAAAGAAAGCTTTTGGTGCTCCTAAGACTAGAATTTGTGTAAGTTATGAACTAAGCATCTAAACTATCTTCAAGCATGCCTATTTATAGAGATTTTGCAGCTCATAAATGGACAAAGGAAGGAAGAAATCTGACCAAAAATTAGAGAAAAAAAATAAGGAAGAAAAATCATTTTGTTTGGTGGCTTAAAACATGGAATCATGTTTCCATGTTTTCATGATTCTTTGTTTTCATTCTTTGGATTTTTGTGTAATAATTTTCTGACTTATTACTCAATAATTTCGTGCATTACAGCCTTGTGGAAGAGGATTTTGTGTGTTCCATGTATTTTTTAGGTGTAGGCAAGGTATTCATGCAATTTAGAGAATTTACGGTTAAGGGTTTAAGTGAATTACTAAGCAATTTGGGTGTTTTAAGCAATTTTAGGTTCTAATCAATCTAAATAAATAATTTTGACTCTAGATTAGTAATTAGAATTTAATAAGCTTTAATTTGAGCCTAATATTGCTTAGGTTTCGTTAGACGAATCAAAAATCTCAAAATTTGTAAAACTACAAGACAGGGCAAAACGGTCATTTTACTTAAAAATTGCCCGAGACCCCGAAGCTTAACCAATGGTTAATCATGGCTTAAAAACACCTTTTAACACATTTTAGTGAGGTTCGGGCTAGCGGCACGCAAATCGTTAAAAGCTTAAGGGCGTTTTGGTCATTTCGCGTTGAACTCAAAATTAGGATTCTTCTCCTCTATTAACACACATAACACAAACAATCCCTTATTAACATCAAAACATCCCCTTGAGGATGGGTGGGGCCCACGATCCTCATTTTGAGTAAAATAACCTCAGGGCATTTTGGTCATTTTACACGTATAGAAATTGGGGTTTGCAATACTTGCACGAATTGCTCCTAACTTCTCTTCTAACGTTATATTCCTTTATTAAGGATTGTTTGGTCAAATTTTATATAATATTTACCTACGGTAATTCGGTAATTCCTAATGATAGTAAAAATTACAGGAAAATTGGCGTTACAATAAACATCATTCCAAACTTCCTAAGAAGTTTGGTCTAATCCGGCACCTTTTACCCGTGACACAGCAGGGTATTTTGGTCATTTTGAGCCAAAGTTATAACAGGTTCTCCTCTAATATCATTCTTAACACCATAATCCCCTTCAGACATTCAGCCACTCATTTGAGGGTTGCTGCTCTGGCAACTGCCCTTTTAATTTCAGGAAATTACCAGGGCATTTCAATCATTTGTACTCTAAGAGGAGAAATTCGGGCGTTATAGGGGCCAAGGGGAGAGAAATTTGTTCATGTAATTGTGGTTTAGTGATGTGTTTAGGTGTTTCTTTGATTAAGGTTTTGGTTAGGAGTTGTAAGAAAGTGTTTAGGTGAGGTAATTGGGTAATTAGGAGTGTCAAGACTTGATTAGGAGGGCAATCTTACTAGATTAGTAATTTAAAATAATTCTTTTGGTCAAATGAGGTATGACACAATTCCTTAATTTAAGGAATTGGAGAGAGAAAATACTATTCAAGATTCCATGACTAGGAATCTTGAATTAAAGAATGCAATTTAGAATTAACTAAGCAATCTTAGGTTCTAATTAACCTTAATAAATTATTTTGACTCTAGATTAATTATTCGAAATAAATTAATCTTCGATTAGAACCTAATATTACTTAGGTTTGCTTAATTGTGTTATTAGGCTCATGAACACGTTTCTAGGGGCAAAATGGTAATTTTGCACTAAACCCGCCAGACCTTCTGGGCCTAACTAAACATCAAATATCACTCATAAACATCATTCCAAACTTCCTGAAAATTTCGAAGCTCAAAAGAGGACCTTTTACCCGGGTATAATACAGGAGGGTATTTTGGTCATTTTGAGCCGAGTTCTAAAACGATTTCATTCGATATCATTCATACCAATTCTAACCCCCTTCAAACATTGAGTTGACCCATTTGGGACTGCCGGGTTGACCTCTAATTCCTGTAAAATGACCTTAGGGGCATTTTGGTCATTTACTCAAAACAGAAATCTGGGCGTTACAAATTTTTTGGTATATTTGTGGGTGTTTTCATAAACTATAAAAATTATATGTTGGAGTTAACATCATTTAACTACATGAATTTTCTTGGATGTTGAATTTAAGGTTTACTACCTCAAAAAATCAGAAACCAAATGAGACTTAATGCGCCCTTGAAATGTTTAAAATTCTAAAGCAATAAAGTTGCCCGATTTTATTACCATAGCAAATGATTGAATTAGCCCTTGAAATTTTTGCATGAAGTTAATAACATTTTGAAGTATAATTTGAAATTTTATTGTGCATTGATTCAATCATTTGCTAGGGTTAAAAATAATGAGAACTCTAGTCTTAAGCTTAATTGGTGGTCCTTAACCAAAATTTGTACAATTTATTGAAGGAGCTAGAAACCTCCATTTGTGTTGAAATTTTCATGGGACCTTGGGAACACATTGAAGTTTCCTTGAGAATTTTATAGCCTCTTAATTAATTGTTTGATTTGCAAATAAATTGTGCTATGAACATGTGCAATCTGCCATTATGCTGAAGAATGCAACAATGCTTTGAATGGATGAAGTAATGACATTTTAGTATGACATGAACACTTAATGCTAAATTTTTGGCTATATGACTTGTGACATATGAAGGCATGCTAGACAATTTAAAAGATTGATTTGAGATACAAATGAGAATTGCACTTGTGAATGAGTGCCTGACATGCTTTATGCATGCATTGGAAAAAGAAAACTGAATGATATGTTGAACTAAGTTCTATAGCCACGAGAAACATGAGATCTCTTTGATTTGTCAAGGGTAAATAAAGAAACATGAGATCCTCTTCAACTTTTCAAGGGCTAATAGAGAAGGACGAGATCCTTTCAACTTGTCGAAGGCAAATAGGGATGGTGAGATCCTTTTGACTTGTTGAGGACAAATAGAGAAGGATGAGATCTTGTTCGACCTATAGAAGGAAATAGAGATAGGTGAGGTCTCTTTAATTTATCAAGGGCAATGAAAGATAATTTCCCTATATTCGATATATTCATATTTGTGTCATATCTAATCATTTTAATTGACATTATTTACTATGAATTTGAGCTTAGGGTAAATATGTACAAAGTGATTGATTTTTAAAAACAACTCACTTCGAAGATGATTTGAAACTTTAAAAATGAAACGTTAATACATATTGCATGATCATATTTTTCTAATAAACCGAAGCGGCTGGGTGACGATGATGACATTATAAGTGTGTAACTTGAGTTTCCCTATAGAATTGTGTAATTTTCATCCCTATGTATTCATGTTTCCGTGTCGCCTTCAGGTTAAGCCAGAGGACTACGATGCTTGCCATGCAAGAACTCCTGAACGGATAGTGTAGGAGTTAATGTTTTTATTATGTTCTACTAGTAGAATAGATGCCTATGTAAATGTATTAGAGAACAATATATGTACTAAAGCTCCTTTAAGCTTCCTTTTGTACTTAAATATGTATTTAATAAATGTTGTGTTTTCTTTGTAATATGTTTTATTAGAATTGCACTTAGTTATTATAGACGTTAATCGAGCTTGCTAAAAATACTTAAGAAAGGTCCGCTAATTAATAAGTAACGACTTCAAGTACGATGTTATGGCTTAAGGAATGGAGTTGTACTAGGGAGGATGTTAGAATACTTTAAGAGTTTCATGAGGAATATAGGATTTATCAATGCATCAGAATTCCCAAAGGCGAACCTACTATCACCCAAATATACGCAAAGTTCGAGGAGCTGAATCAGTTTCTCAGGTTTCCAAGGGAATCCCAATGAAGTGTGGAAATACATCAAGTTTAAGGCTGAGTTAAGGGTCGAACTCAACGTGGACTGGCACATATGGAGATTAGGGACTTCCCCACCTTAGTCAACAAGTGCAGAATCATAGAGGAAGGCACGAGAAGTTGAGCGCCGCGGAGGTTAGCGCCCCATAGGTTGGACTTCAAGCCTCGAGGTTCAAGCCCCAGGTTTAACCCATGATCGGAGCCACTTCAATCCTTACCACACCAACTAGTTCAAGCAATAGCAATAGTAACAAAAACAACAACACAAGGGACCCATCAATTAGATTCTAACAATATCCAGGCCACCGTTCAACTAACTGATCCTGAAACCACAACAACCAACAAGGTGATCGAGCCCTCACAACAACAACCAAGGAAGGCCCACGTGGCCAAGAACAAGGCACCCCAAGGAGTCCGCCTTTCCTTGGACCTACATCCGTATGCCTCCTTAGAGAAGAATCATGGTAATCACCTCACACTAGGCAAGGAGTTTGCTTCACGAGCAAGTCGGGCCACTATTCAAAGGACTGCACGAGCGGAGGGCCATCTAGTCAGAACCCAGGCCGCAACATAAGGAAGGGTTTTCACCCTCAATGCGAAGACCAACCTTATCCAACGACCTCATCAAAGGTAAGTGCGAATTAAATGGTAGAACCTTAACTGGACTATATGACTTGTGTTACCCATTCATTCATCTCACATGCTAGTTTCGAGTCTTTGAATTTAAAGTTTCTAAACTTCCTTTTGATCTTATTGTTTCTATCCTAATCATCCTACATACCTGTAATTGTTATTTAAATTGTTATCTTACTGTCGATAATAGGTCTTTTGTCATGGATTTGATTTGTTTACCCTTGAAAGACATAGGAGTAATCTTGGCATGGATTGGCTCCACGTCAACCATGTATTGTTAGACTATTATACAAAAACTATTACCTTTCGCTTTCCCCTAGCAAAACTAGTCAAACTTTGAAGCTTTATGTGAATTCCATAAAGGTCTACTATAGTGGGGAGAAAACTAAGGGATATGTCTTCCTAGCCGCTAGTGAGGTAGACTTTGGATAAAATATAGATGATATACCAGGAGTAAAAGATTATCTGGAGGTATTTTGATGAAATTACAGAGAGAGAGAGAGAAAGAGAGAGAGAGAAGTGGAGTTTTCCATTGAGTTGGTTCCAAGAACGGACCTATCTCTATAGCCCCATATAGAGTATCACCCTTGGAGTTAAAGGAGTTAAAAACCCAATTGGAGGAGCTTTTAGAGAAGAATTTCATAAGACCTAGTGCTTCACTGAGAGCCCCGGTCTTATTTGTTAAAGGAAGGATGGGAGCATGAGATTGTGCATAGATTATAGGCAATTGAATCAAGTAACGATGAAAACACAAACCCCTTGCCTAGGATTGATGATCTCATGGACCAATTAAAAGGAGTGGTGGTATTCTCCAAGATTGATTTAAGGTCAGGATATCACCAGATTAGGGTGAGAGATCAAGATACACCTAAAACCGCCTTTAAAACTCGGACAATTTGAGTTCACGTGATGTCTTTTGGATTGATAAATGCTCCTGTGGTGTTCATGGACTACATGAATAGGATCTTTAAACCCTATTTAGATAAGTTTGTGGTCGTTTTCATAGATGACATACTTATCTATTCGAAGACCCACGAGGAGCATGAACGTCATCTAAGGTTGGTTTTAGAGATTTGAAGGAGAAAAATTGTATGCGAAGCTCTCTAAGTGTAAATTTTGGTTGGAGGAGGTGAAATTCTTAAGACACATAGTGTCAAAGGGAGGTATAGCCGTAGACCCCAGGAAAATATAGGCCGTAATGAATTGGGATAGACCAACCACCATAACGGAATATCTGAGCCTTTTAGGTTTAGTAGGCTATTACTTAGGTTCATAAAAGGATTTTCTAATTGCCCTTCCCTAACCAAGCTCACTAGGAAGAACACCCCGTTTTTATGGAATCCCAAGTGTGAGAAAAGCTTCTAAGAGCTAAAGGGAAAGTTAACCTCGACCCCGGTTTTGGTTTTACCCAACCCCAATGTACCTTTCGAGGTATATTGTGATGCTTCAGGCAAGGGTTTAGGCTGTGTTGATGCAAAATAGGCAAGTGGTAGCCTATGCATCTAGACAACTCAAGCCTCATGAGGTGAACTACCCCACCCGTGACCTAGAGCTTGCCGCCATAGTGTTTGCCTTGAAGATATGGAGGCACCACTTGTATGGTGTGCGGTTTGAAGTTTTTTCTGATCATAAGAGTCTTAAGCATATCTTTGATCAAAAGGAGTTGAATATGAGGCAGAGAAGGTGGATGGAATTTTTGAAGGACTATGATTTCGGCTTAAGTTACCACCTTGGCAAGGCTAATGTGGTCGCGATGCCTTGAGTTGAAAATCATTATGTCTATCTCACATGATGGTTAAAGAAGTTGAGTTAATAGAGAAGTTTAGGGATTTGGATTTAGGGATGTTGTGACGGATAGGAGTATGAAGATGTGTCACCTTAGTGTGACCAGTGGGTTTAAGCAGAAGGTCATTATAGCACAAGTGGAGAATAAGGAATTTAGAGAGACCTTAGAGGCGGTTAAGGTAGGTAAACTAAAGGGTTATGAAAGGACCCGATATTTATGGAGGTTTGAGGGGCTGTGTGCCGCAGGATGGTGACCTCCGAGAAAGCATCTTGGAGGAAGCTCACAAAAGCCACTTCACCATTCGTCCTGGTACTACCAAGATGTATCAAGATTTAAAGAAGATGTTTTGGTGGCCAGGATTGAAAGGATGTAGTTGCCTGGGTTAGTAAGTGCTTGGTCTATCAAAAGGTGAAGATTGAGCACCAAAAGCCTTCAGGAATATGCAACCCCTGCTATTCCCGATGTAAGTGGATAGCATCTATGGATTTTGTGACCGACCTACCCAAGACCCAGCCGGCCATGACGCTATTTGGGTAATAGTGGACAAATTGACCAAGTCAGCCTATTTCCTACCTATCAAGATCACCTTCTCCCTAGACAAGTTAGCCTAGCTGTATATACAAGAGATAGTAAGGTTGCATGGAGTCCATCGACGATAATCTCAGAAAGATCCACGGTTTACATCACGTTTTAGGGAGCCTTTCAAAAGGCGTTTGGTTCAAACTGTGTTTAAGCACGACTACCACCTCAAACAGATGGCCAATCAAAAAAACTATCCAAACCTTGGAAGATATGTTGAAGGCGTACATTTTGGATAGAAGGGAGTTGGGATAAGTACTTGCCACTTATCGAATTCGCATATAACAATAGTTATCATGCAAGCATCGGTATGGCACCTGATGAAGCCTTGTATGGAAGAAGTGCCAGTCCCCTTTGTGTTGGCATGAATATTTAGAACAAAGCATGTTGGGATGAGGTAGTGAGGGAAACCAGGAGCAAATCAAAAGGATTAAGGATAGAATCTTGACTGCCAAAGTCGACAAAAGAGCTATGCGGACAAGTGGCGAAAGCGTTAGAGTTCCAAGAAGGCAAACATGTTTTCTTAAGGATTACCCCCACTCCAGGTATAGGTAAAGCCATGAGTCAAAAAGTTGAGTCCTCGATTTCTTCTCCTTTTGAAATTCTTCAAAGAGTCGGACTGCTTACAAAATAGCCCTACCTCTAACCTGCCCTAATCTTCATGACGTCTTCACGTTTCCCAATTAAGAAAATACCAATCTGATCCTAGTCATGTGCTAGAACCAGAGCATGTAGTTAAGGGAGAACCTAACTTTCAATCTACCACCAATGAGGATCATGGACCGTGGCGTTAAGCACTTGAGGAACAAGTTCGTTCCTTTGGTGAAAGTGACGTGGGTGGGACAAAACGAAAGAATACGTGGGAGATAGAACGAGATGAGAAGAAGTATCCCAAGCTTTAGATAATGAATTTCGAGGCGAAATTCTTTTTAAGGAGGGGAGTAATGTACATCCCATTTTTCTATTTGAGTACAAATGACTAAAATGCCCCTGAGGTCATTTTTACCTAGAATTTTAGGGACCCGACATCCTTTAATGGGTCAACTCAATGTTTGAAGGGGATTATAACTGTAATGTTTGATATCTGAGGTGAAATTTCATTTTCCGAACTTTCGACTCAAAATGACCAAAATACCCCTATAGCGTTTTACGCAGGTAAAGGTGCCGTTTGAGCCTTGAAACTTTTCCAGAAGTTTGGAATGATGTTTGAATGGTTTATGATGGTTAGTCAAGCTGGAAGGTCCAGAGGTTTTAGTGCTAAATTACCATTTTGCCCTTAGAATAGTGTACAGTGAACCTAATGATATAATTAACCAAACCTAAGCAATATTTTGCTCTAATTGAAGATTAATTAATTTCAATAATTATTCTAGAGTCAAAATAATTTATTAAGGTTAATTAGAACCTAAGATTGCTTAGTTAAACTCTAATCTCATTCTTTATTCAAGATTCCTAATCATGGAATCTTCAATAGTAAATTCTCCAATTCCTTAAATCAAGGAATTGTGTCTATGATTTATTTTGAGAAAGTGGTTTTTAATTGTTAATCTAGCAAGACCACCCCTAAATCAAGTCTTGACAACCTTAATTAACCATTATCTCACCTAAACACTTTCTTACAAACTCCTAATCAAAACCTTAATCAAAGAAACACCTAAACACATCATTAAACCACAATTACATGAACAATTTCTTTTCCTCCTTGGCTAAAAACGGAAATACATACCCATTGTTTTGTGTCACATGTTGATTTTATTTCACTCAAAGAACCATACCTAAACCATACCTTAAACCAAGCTTTCACCCATGCTTGCCATGCTTAAGCCCATACCCATTCAAGAGATATTTTTCTTCCCAAAAGGCCAAAGAAATCCCTTCCTCCCTTGGCAACCTCCATATTACATTTTTTTTCTATAAATACCAAGCCTTAGTGAACTTGGTTACACTTTAGATTATTTGCCAAGTTTAAGCTTTCTTGCAATTTTTTCTCTTTTCCTCTCAATTTCTCTTCTTCTTGTTCTTTTTCCTACCACTAAAGAAACCTTTCCACCACCACAAACAACCTTGAACCACCATTCCCCCTCAAACCACCTCTCAAACACCATACTTTTCCATTCCAAGCTTACATCTTTAAGGAAAATTCATCTTCCTTGAGTTCCTTACTTGGCCGAATTCTCATCATCATCCAAGAGAAGATTTTGTCTTCTCATTTCCTCAAAGAATCAAGCTTTCTTTCATCTCTTTCAAAGACTTCATTTGGTAGGGGTTTATTTTCCAAGTTTTGCTTACTTTTTTTAAGAAAAGTTCTAGTTTTCTCTTGGTTTTCAAAGCTCTTCCTTTTCCTCTTCATTTCGGCCTTAGAGCCTTGTGATGAGAAAAACTTTGGCTTGATGATGAGGTTTCAAGATAATGGTCTTGTGATGCCATGTGAGAAACCTCTAAAGCTTGAAAACTTGGTCTTGGACCATATATGATTCCGGTTTCCTTTTCTTTTCCTTACTCAAGATTTCGGTTCTTACTTCCTTTCTTCCTCAATGATTTCGATTTCCATTCCTTTATTTGTACAAAGTTTGATAAAAATGTTAAGTAGCTCACTAAAGGTTTTCTTTAAGAAAATTAATCATATGTTTTCAAAGAGCTCTAAGCTTACCCTTGCCAACCTTAAAGTTAGTCAACCGTTCTAAGAGTTTACTCTAGATTGAAGCCCATGAGCAACAAAATGAAGAATATGAGTAGTTTTTTATGTTTGCTTTGATAAGTGTTAATGTTTATCTCTTAGTCCATTTTCTTGAGCTTGATAATGATGTTCAAACCAAAGACTTCTTTGAAGACTTGGTGCTAAGAACTCTAAAGCTCACTTTATATTGTTAAGATACATGTTGGGTTAAGGCTATTAATGTTCCTCTAAAGTCTTGCATGAGCTCTAGTTAAGATAAAATAAGTTTGCATTCATGTTTATGTTTATGCCTTGCATATCATGTTTACTTTTTGATGTCATCACTAAGCTCTCAAGAATAAATAAATGAACTGCATTTCATGTTTAAATTTCCAAGCTTGCACTTCATGTTTATATTTCAAGTTATCACTTAATCTTTAAAGATAATAATGAGGTTGCATTTCATATTTATTTTATGCTCTCACTTTATTTTATAATGAAGATTAAAATAAAGTGCATAACATGTTTATGTTTATGTCATCACCTAAATACTCTAGAGCTCAAAGACTTGCCCAAGTATCATATTTAAAGTTTTAGAAAATGGAAGCATTTCAAGAATGCCATTTCGGTCTTGTGATAATGATGATGGACTTGATATGAGTTCATTTAATCATAAGTGCCCATAGCCTATGTCTTGGAATTTTTCTAAGCTTAGGTGAACTTAAAGAATATTATGAATAATATTTTATGTTTAAATCTATTTCATGAAGAAAATAATTTAGCTACTAACCTCACCTATATTTATATGATTTTAATGAGATGAATTGGCTTCTAAAAGAGTTTTGAGTTCCTAAAATTATTCCAAGAGAAAACTAGCAACTTATATGCATTTAAATCATGAAATTATGTGATTATGTGATTATGTGAGCTATACTTTTCAGTTTTGCTTTGATTGTTTGGCCACTATATTAATTCTGTTTTATGGAGTTAAGATGTGTAAAATTATGTTTGAGTGAAGCAAGGACTGATTTAGGAATGTTAGGAAGAACAAGAAACTAGAAAGGACTTAAAATGAGAATTCTAGAACATTTAGACACAAGAAATGTAAATCTCTTTTCAGCATAATTGAACTTAAGGAAAATGGTTTATAATTAGTGAATATGTGAAGGAATCCCTAATAATTGGTTTAGGAATTGAATATAGAGCCTTAGGCGAAGATGGAACTTAAAGGGTCAAAGACGTAAATTCTAGAAACCCGTAATCGAATAATAATCATCATAACCAAATCTGTGCAACGCTGTTGAGGTGTTAGTAAGCACAAAAATTAGAGAGAATTACAAGTAATGATCCTTTAGGTGCATTAAAGATCTGTTATGGGTGTTAGGATAACTAGAACGCAAGTTTAAAACCTAGGGTCAAAGCATAAGATACTATAAGATGGGAAGATGATGAAGGAAGTGATCGAGTGAACACATTGTTCTAATATACCAAGAGTATATGTGAAAGTATTAATGGCATGTGTAACACCCTAATATTTAACCCCAATACGCCTAGGACGTATCAAGATTAATTATTAGTTATTACTTCTCTTTAAATTCATTTACAAAATACTTAGCGAAAATATAGGTCAATTTTTTTTTTGAAATGATTCATATAAAACAAAGTGCGAGCCTTTACGTGTAACATAAATATAACATGAAGCGGAGAATACATAAAACATACAGAACATAAACATTAAAGAACACATCCATCATGAAAACATTCCTCATCACATTAGTTAACATAGTTTAGTACATCACTATAGAGATATAAGAGAAACATAAAGTCTTACCCATACTAGTGGGTAGAGCTTGCACTACAACAATATAAAATAAGAAACATGAAAACAAATACATGAAAACAACCCCAAAAGATACTCCCCATCAAAGCAACCCTCCTCTAAAACCTACGACGACGCAAATCCTCAAACGGAGATATGTAGCCTATGAACTGCCAAGCTCCTCCGATGTGGCCCATCGAAGAGGGGACGTGGGCATGCGAATTGGCGGAGCAACGTGACCACCTTGGCAAGGGCGTCTCTCGGCCATGTACACGCCTCATAGGCCTCGCGGAGACCTCCTCGCTACCCTGATCAGCCAAAGGCACCGAAGGGGCGGAATCCTCCGAATACGGATCGGCCGTGAGTCTCGGAGAGGTCCTCCCCGCGGCATATGAGGGATACGAACTCTGGATGGTCACGCACAGCGAGGATGATGGTCTGGACCCCCGCCCGTCTCATGGTTGTGTCCTCTCAAAAATCATGTCGTCGCCAAAGGAGGAGGTTGGAGTGAATCGGAAGCTGGGACCGGAAAGGAAAGGGCGTCCCATGTATGCAAAAATGCATATAGCACAATGACCCTTGAAGTGGGTATGATGATCAGGATCGTAGTGCACTTCCACACGGTGCGTCAACAAAAATCATGAACGACGCCATCGATGTCTGAAGACGTAACGGAAAGAAGTAGAGAGGGATGAGAATCTTGCTAAAGAATCTCAGGAGGGAAATCCTCTATCCTAGTGTCATCGTTTACGTCCCAGGAACCTTGGGTTTATTATGAAAAGGTTAAGCATGCATAGGTTCATTATGAAGTTTTCTCAAAGGATATTTATCCAAGGTCCATGTCTTTTATAATGAGTCTTAATGCATGTATGCAACATAATAGTTCATGGATGCATGGCAGTACTTTAGGTAAATCAAACAAATATCAAACAACATATAAGTGGCATGTAACTTTCTCTTGAACATCTTTCCTTTTCTCATACTTGTGACACCAATCATAATAGTAACCGCACCCCTTTAACTAGGCTATGAGCTCATACCTTAACTAGTCGTCACTAGTTCTTACTTATTCTTGATAAGCGAATCATAAACATAATCATATTCATCATAATCATCATAATCCCGACTCCCAGAATATGGGTAGGGGGCCTAAGGATCACCCATCATGGGACTTTTTCCTTCTTCGAAACGCATCGATTGGTTAAGACCAGCGACTTTGTCCGCTTTGGAGGCTAATGTCTATGCCCTCATGGTTTTACCTTCTCCTCACCGAGCAGGAGAAGTACGTCTCTGTGTGTCACCTTAAACATCATATATTTTTCCTTCTTCGAAACGCATCGATTGGTTAAGACCAGCGACTTTGTCCGCTTTGGCAAGCTAATGCCTATGCCCTCACGGTTTTACCTTCTCTTCATCAGGAGAAGTACGTCTCGGCATGTCACCTTAAACATCATATTTCTCAAAAACTTTCTTATGTCCCTCAAATTTGACGGAAATTTGGCAGCATAAGAGCTACTCTCTGAATTTCCTCAAATTTGAGTCATGCCACATAATCTAGTCACATGCATCATTATCATGGAACTTTCTCAATTCAATAACTTTCTAGTTCACATGAGCATATTCCTCAATTTCATTCATATTTCGAAACCTTATGCATCTTAAATACAACATTTCATCATATCACCATATCAATCATACACATAAAGTTTCATGCTCAAGGAACTAACATAATCACATCATCATAAGTGTGCTCGAGGTTCATCATCATAATTATACTTCTCGGCCACCTATCTCATAGTATCTTATGCTTTGACCCTTACGGGCTTAAACTTGTATTTGCATCTTTATTACCCTCAAGAGGTTAACACTTTGACTTTCTCTAAGATTTGAACTCACTAAAATTCCATAAGCACTGCACATTGAAGGGCAGAAATATCATTTACTTAAGGGGCTCTAGAATCTCCATTCGTGACCCTTTTTAAGATCTCTTCGCCTAAGGCTCCATAATCAATTCCTAGACCAATTATAAGGGATTCCTAGGCATGTTCTCTAAGTTATAAACCATTTTAAGCTCTTATCATCACCTTAAACTTAGAAATCAACACCTAATCATTTATGAAGGGATTTTGTACATGTCTTACTAATTATGAATCATTTATCCTTGAATCAATCATGCTAGAACAAATTTGCATTTCTATGCATTAAGGTGTTCTAGAATTCTCATCTCTAATCCCTTTCAAGTTACTTATTCTTTTCTAACTTTTCTAAATCGATTCCTTGCTTCACTCAAACATAGCTTTACACATTTTAACACCTTAGAACAACATTTATATAGTAGCCAAACATAGAGGGCAGAACCGAAATCATAAGCCCATAAAATCACATAATCTCTTGAGTTGAAATGCATATAAGTTGCTAGTTTTCTCTTGGACATTTTGAACAAAAGGTGTTCTGGTAATCGATTACATGTTCCTAGTAATCGATTACCAGGAGCTAAATTCATTCTGGGTTCAAAACAATGGTAATCGATTACATAGGATGGTAATCGATTACTTAGGGTTAAGTCGTTTCTAAAAATAAAGAACATAAGGTAATCGATTACACTATCAGTAATCGATTACAGGGTTTCCAGAAAGGTCTGGGCATGAAGAACAGCCGTGTAATCGATTACATTGCCTATGGTAATCGATTAGAACCAAAAGTCCTTCAAAACCCTTGGTAATCGATTACATGGCTGGTAATCGATTACAGAACCTTGAATTTGAGAAAACATGATTTTTAACACATTCCAAGCTATTTGAACACCTTGAGGCCTCATAAAACATTTTCCAACATTTCCCTAAAATCATTCATGCTTTTCACAAAATCAAACCATTATTGAATCATACTAAAACTCATCCATTTCTTTTTACTAGAATTCCCTTTTTAGGATACTTAGGGCAAGTCTTTGAGCTCTAGAGTATTTAGGTGATAACATAATCTTAAACATGCTATGCACTTTATTTTACTCTTCATTAGAAAGTAAAGTGAGAGCATAAAATAAATATGAGATGCAACTTCATTATTATCTTTAAGGATTAAGTGATGACTTGAAATATAAACATGAAATGCAAGCTTGGGAATTTAAATATGATAATGCAAGTTCATTCATTTATTCTTGTGAAATTAGTGATGGCATCAAAATAAACATGAGATGCAAGACATAAATTTAAACATGAATGCAATTAGTTTTTATCTTAACTAGAGCTCTTACAAGACTTTTAGAGGAACATAAACCTCAACCCATTATGTATCATAAGGCAAGCTTTAGAGTTCTTAGCACCTAGACTTCAAAAGAAGTCTTAAGGTTTGAACTTCATCATCAAGCTTAAGGAATGGACACAAAGTTCAACACTTTGTCTAAACAAAACTACAAGGACTAAGTCATATTCTTTATTTTATTGCTCATGGGCTTCAATCTAGAGTAAAACTCTTAGAACGGCCGACCAACTTTAAGGTTGGCAAGGGTAAGCTTAGAGCTCTTTGAAATCATGTGATTAATTTTCTTTAACAAAACTTTTGTGATCTACTTTACATTTTTAGCAAACTTTGTTCAAACCAAAGCAAAGGAAACCGAAATCATGAAGAGGAAAGAAAAGAAAACCACAAACTTTATCAAGGAAAAAGAAAGAAATCAAGGCATGTATGGTCCAAGACCAAGTTGTTTCAAGCTTTAGAGGTTTCTCACATGACAACAACAAGTCATTATCTTGAAACCTCATCATCAAGCTCATGTTTTCTTTATGAAAGGGCCTCTTGGCCGAAAATGAAAAGGGGAAGGAAAAAGGATTTGAAACCAAGAGAAACTAGAACTTTTCTTTGAGGAAGACAAGTAAAACCTTGAAGACAAACCCATACCTAGAGAAGTCTTCAGGAGATATGAAAGAAAGCTTGAGTTCTTGATAAAGAGAAGGAAAATCCTCTTGAAACTTGAAGGAAGAAATCAGTCAAGTAAGGAAGTTTGAGAAGAAATGAGAGAATTTTTGCAAGAAGTGTAAACTTAACAAATGAACCAAAGTGTGACAAGGTTCATCAAGGCTTGGTATTTATAGAAATTTTCAACAATGAGGCTTCCAAAGGGGGAGGAGGAACCCACAAAAGGGAGGAAGGAGAGAAGAAATATCTCTTACAAAGGTATGGTTGTAGGCATGGTTGAAGGTATGGTGAGGTATGGGCAAAGCATGGCTCGAAGTATGGCTTCTGAGTGTAATTGGAACAACACATGATGGGCTATGGAGGGGAGTGGCCGGCCATCTTAAGGCCATGAGGGAGAGAAAATTAATTCATCTAATTGTGGGTTATGGTGTGTTTAGGTGTGTCTTTGATTAGGCTTTTAATTAGGAGTTTATAAGAAGGTGTTTAGGTGAGGTAATTGGGTAATTAGGAAGGTCAAGACTTGATTAGGAGGGTAATCTTACTAGATTAGTAATTTAAAATAATTCTTTTGGTCAAATGAGGTATGGCACAATTCCTTAATTTAAGGAATTGGAGAGAGAAAACACTATTCAAGATTCCATGACTAGGAATCTTGAATTAAAGAATGCAATTAGAGTTTATCTAAGCAATCTTAGGTTCTAATTAACCTTAATAAATCATTTTGACTCTAGATTAATTATCGAAATAAATTAATCTTCGATTAGAGCCTAATATTGCTTAGGTTTGCTTAATTGCGTCATTAGGCTCACTATACACGAGGGGCAAAATGGTAATTTTATGCTAAACTCCGGACCTTCCCCAACTATACATCAATCATTACTTAAAAACATCATTCTAAACTTCCTGGAAATTCCGGCTAAACGGCACCTTTTACCCGTGTAGAACACAGCAGGGCATTTTGGTCATTTTGAGCCAAAAGTTTAGAAAACGAGGTTTTCTCCTCGGATATTATTCATAACATTATAATCCCCTTTTAAACATTGAGTTGACCCATTCGAGGGTTGCCGGTAACTGCCTTTTAATTCTGGAAATGACCTCAGGGCATTTCTCATTTGTACTCTTAAGCAGGTTTGGGCGTTACAGCATGCATATGAGAATATGTGAGCTTATGATGTGATTGCTATGAAAATATGGCATGTTATGTTTGAGATGCAGAAGTATATGAAATTATAATGAAATGGGTGAGCATGTTTATATGATTTTGAAGGTTTGCTGAGTTGAGATATTGAATGAGGAAGCATGTGTTATATGAGTTATGTGGCATGACTCAAATTTGAGGAAATTCGTACCGCCATCGTGCTTGTCGAATTTCCATCAAATTTGAGACTTAAAGAAGTTTTTGAAAGTAAGATTTTAAATGTGTAACACCCTAACTCTTAACCTCATACGCTCGAGTTGCATTTCGATAAATTATTAATTGTTACACCTTTGTTTCAGATCTTGGCTTACTTTTCTTTAACAAACGAGTAATAAAATATGACTAAATTTTTCTTTTTGAACTTAAACTTAACATGCAAGCCGCATATGTGCATAGATACCGACTATTAAACGTAAAACATAACAACCAGATACGTCACCATAACAACCATGAATAAACCATAGAATAATCACAATATAAATTTAGTATATCATAATCATAACATAACAACGATGTCCTTATAAATATAAGGACACCTAGGGGTATCAATTACACCAAACAACTTTAACTAACGCAAAACCAAATGTTAACAAGGCTAGACTAGTCTTCATGCTTCCGCGCCCTCCAATTTGACTAGATGACATGATTCCTATGCCGCGCCTCAAGGAAGATCACGAACATCCTCATCAATCCGTCTGGAGACGACATGAGAGAGGAAACAAAAGGGGTGAGAATTCTTATACAAGATTCTCAGAGGCTCTCGACTCTAACATAAGTGTCATCGTCGTCGCCCCAACCACTTCGGGTTTCATTATAAAAAAGATATTCATGCATAGGTTTAGTTTTAATTTCTCAAATCCTATTATCCAAAGTGGGTTTCTTTTAGCATGAGTCTTGATAGTATGAATGCAGATATTTTATGTATGCATGGCAATGACGGTTACATACTCAACATATACCACTTAATCATAAGCACCAAAGGAACAACCACGAAACATATGCATGTGAGTCTTTTACTTTATCATAATTGAACTCCTCAGTTCCTTTCTTAACTTTTTCCACTTTTCCACCCTCATTGTAGCCACCAAAATCCATCCAACATGCCGCCCCTGATTTCACATAGCCACCAAAACTCCAAATACACCCATCGCCTAGGAATGAGCTCATCCTAACTAGCCATCGCTAGATTCATATGGGGAAAAAGAGGGGAATCACATCTCTTTCTTGGATCATCCCGTACAACCCTTAATTCGGGAAGTCATAATGGGATCATTTTCTCATTAACATATCTCTTTAATTGGATGCAACGTGAGCATACAACCATAGAACATCATATAACACATTCTCTATTCATGTCTCATATTCTCATGCATTTAAACATAATGTACCACATCATCATAGAAACATGCACACACATCCATACATTCTCATACTCATGGCATTTAGAACATTCACATACATCAAAACAATACTCACTCGATCTCATTCTCACATCGCACCTCTTTCTCTTAAGATATTTTATGCTTTGACCCTCACGGGCTTTAAACTTATGTTCTAGTTATCCTCACACCCATTATAGATCTTTATCACACCTAAGGGATCATAACCTATAATTCTTTCTAATATTTATGCCTACTAACATATCCAAACGGCATTGCATCACTTAGGCAGAAATTATCATATGTTACGGGGTCCTAGAATCTCCGTCTTTGACCCTTTCTAAGATCCGTCTTCGCCTAAGGCTCCATAATCAACTCCTAAACCAAATATGAGGGATTCCTATACATATCCACTAATTATAAACTATTTTCCTTAAGTTCAATTATGCTGGAACAGAATTTACCATTTATGCATCTAAGTGTTCTAGAATTCTCATTTTAAGTCCTTTCTAGTTACTTATTTTTTCCTAGCTTCCCCAAATCATTCCTTACTTCACTCAAACATAATTTTACACATCTTAACACCATAAAACAGAATTTATATAGTGGCCAAACACCAAGGGCAGAATCGAAATGCAAAGCTCATGTAATCACATAATTTCATGATTTAAAAGCATATAAGTTACTAGCTTTCTCTTGGAATAATTTTAGGAACTCAAAACTCTTTTTAGAAACAATTAATCTCATTAAAATCATTTAAATATGGATGAGGTCAGTAGCTAAATTACTTTGTTCATAAAATAGATTTAAAATATGAAACCTTGTTCATAATGTTCTTTAAGTACTCCTAAGCTTAGAAAAATTCCAAGACTTAGGCTATGGACACTTGTGATTAGATGAACTCACAACAAGCCATCATCATCATCACAAGGCCGAAATGGCATTCTTGGAATGCCTCCAATTTCTAAAACTTTATGTGTGATACTTGGGCAAGTCTTTGAGCTCTAGGATCTTTAGGTGATGACATAAACTTAAACATGCTATGCACTTATTTTATTCTTCATTAGAAAATAAAGTGAGAGCATAAAATAAATATGAGATGCAACCTCATTATTATCTTTAAAGATTAAGTGATGACTTGAAATATAAACATGAAATGCAAGCTTGGAAATTTAAACATGATAATGCAAGTTCATTTAGTTATTCTTGAGAGCTTAGTGATGGCATCAAAATAAACATGCTATGCAAGGCATAAACATAAACATGAATGCAACTCATTTTATCTTAACTAGAGCTCTTACAAGACTTTAGAGGAACATTATAACCTTAACCCAATATGTATCTTAACAACATAAAGTGAGCTTTAGAGTTCTTAGCACCAAGTCTTCAAAGAAGCCTTTGGTTTGAACTTCATCATCAAGCTCAAGAAAATGGACACAAAACTCAACACTTGTCTAAACAAACATACAAGAACTAAGTCATATTCTTTATTTTATTGCTCATGGGCTTCAATCTAGAGTAAAACTCTTAGAACGGCCGACCAACTTTAAGGTTGGCAAGGGTAAGCTTAGAGCTCTTTGAAAACATATGATTAATTTTCTTAACAAAATTTTTGTGATCTACTTAACATTTTTAACAAACTTTGTTCAAATAAAGGAAAAGGAAACCGAAACCATTTAAGGGAAGGAAGAGAAAATGAAAACTTAGTCAAAGAAAAGGAAAGAAACCAAGAGCATGTATGGTCCAAGACCAAGTTTTTCAAGCTTTAGAGGTTTCTCACATGGCATCACAAGACCATTATCTTGAAACCTCATCATCAAGCTAAAGTTTTTCTCAACCAAAGGCCTAAGGCCGAAATGAAGAAAGGAAAAGGAAAGCTTTGAAAACCAAGAGAAAACTAGAACTTTTCTTAAAGGAAGTAAAGAAAAATTTGAAATAAAACCCCTACCTAAAGAAGTCTTGAAAGAAATGAAAGAAAGCTTGGATCCTTGATGAAATGAGAAGACAAAATCTTCTCTTGCATGGCAATAAGGATTCAGCCAAGGGGAGGACACAAGGAAGATGAATTTTCCTTGAGAAAGTAAGCTTGGAAATAGAAAGGTTAAGTGTTTAAGAGGTGGTTTAAGGTGAGGGAGTGGTGGTTTAAGGTTGTTTGTGGTGGATTATGGTGGTGGAAAGGTTTCTTTGAGGGAGGAAAAGAACAAGATGAAGAGAAAGTTAGAAGAAAAGAGAAAATGCAAGAAAGCTTAAACTTGGCAAAACTTATAAAGTGCAACCAAGTTCTTCAAGGCTTGGTATTTATAGAGAATTTTCAACTTTGGGGCTGATTAGTGAGGAGGAAGGTCGAAGGTTCTTTGGCCATTTGGGAGGAAAAATATCTCTTACATTGGTATGGGCTTAGGCATGGCAAGCATGGTTGAAAGCATGGTCAAGGTATGGCTTGAGGTATGGTCTTTGGAGTGAAATAAAATCAACATGTGATGAATTATGGAAGGGAAGGCCAGCTTTGCAGCCAAGGGAGAGGATAATTTGTTCATGTAATTGTGATTTAGTGATGTGTTTAGGTGTTTCTTTGATTAAGGTTTTGATTAGGAGTTTGTAAGAAGGTGTTTAGGTGAGGTAATGGCTAATTAAGGTTGCCAAGACTTGATTAGGGGAGTGATCTTGCTAGATTAACAAATTAAAATCATTCTTTTAGTCAAATGAAGGTATGGGCACAATTCCTTAATTTAAGAAATTGGAGAAAGAAAACATTATTCAAGATTCCATGACTAGGAATCTTGAATCAAAGAATGTAATTAGAGTTTAACTAAGCAATCTTAGGTTCTAATTAACCTTAATAAATTATTTTGACTCTAGATTAATTATCGAAATAAATTAATCTTCAATTGGAGCCTAATATTGCTTAGGTTTACTTAATTACGTCATTAGGCTCACTATACACTATTCTAGGGGCAAAATGATAATTTTGTACTAAAACTCTCTAGGGCTACCCAGACTTAAACTATTGTTAAAATTCACTTAAAATCATCATTTAAAACCTCTTGGTAAAGTCTGGGTTTAACCGGACCTAAAACGAACAAACAGCCACAGGGCGTTTTGATAATTTCGCGTTGGAACTCAAAAATAAGATTCTTCTACTCTATTACCACACATCACATATATAATCCCCTATCACCATCAAAACATCCCTTGAGGATGGCCGGACCCGCGATCTCATTTTCCAGGTAAAATGACTTCAGGGGCATTTCGGTCATTTGCACACTGAAAATCGCGTAACAAAATGTGATATGTTGAGACGCATTTCTCTTGCTATGGTAAGGAGAAAGTAAACCCGTGAGGATATGGACACCAAGCCATACCGAAGCAAACAAAGTCACTAGTCTTAACCAATTGATGCATTTCGTAGACCGAGACATACTTTTCCTCGACGATGAGAGAAGGTAAAACCGTGAGGGCATAGACATTAGCTTGCCAAGCGGACAAAGTCATTGGCTTAACCAGTTGATGCGTTTCGAGGAAGGAAATCCCATGATGGGTGATCCTTAGGCCCCCTACTCATACTCTGGAGTCGGGATTATTATGATTGTGATTATGTTACGCTTATCAAGAGGATAAATAAGTACTAGTGATGACTAGTTGAGGTATGAGCTCTAACCTAGTTTAGGTGGCGATGATTCTAGGTTTGATACCTTTATGTCACAAGTTTGAGAAACGAGAAATGATGAGAAGTTTCATGCTTAATGAAAGAGAAAGGTTTTCATGAGAAGTACATGCCACTTATGTAATGATAAATTATTGATGTCATGTTTTAATTGTTTACTTGTATAAGGTATTGCCATGCATTCATATTTTGCTATGCTGCATACATGCAATAAGATTCATCATAAAGACACGGACCTTGGATAATTACTTTTATAAAACCTCATAATAGACTTTTGCATGTTTAACCTTTTCATAATAAACCCAAGGTTCCTAGGGACGTAAACGACGACATTAGGATAGGGGTTTCCCTAATGAGATTCTTTAGTAAAATTCTCACCCCTCTTTCCCTTTTCCAGAGTCGTTCAGATCTCAATGGTGTCGTTCGTGGTCTTCATTGACATGCTGATTTGGGAGGTGCACTTTGACCCGAGCATCAGCGTATCATTTCGAGGTCGATGTGCTATCCGTATTTTTGCATACATGGGACGCCCATTCGCGCATCCACTTCCAACTTTCGCTTCACTCCTACCTCACCGTACGGTGACGACTTAATCTTCGAGAAGACCCGATCCCATGACGAGCAGGATCACCGTGCCCGTCCGTCATCCTCAGTGGTTAGAGACTTCCCGAGTACATCCCGCTCATACCACATATTGGGTTCGACTTGTCTGAGGACTCCCCTGCCTATGTCTACTCGGAAGGTTCTGCCGCTCTGTCCATGGACGTGGGTAGGGCTCGGGACCTCTCACCTAGCCGAGGCTTGCGAGGCGAGTACGACAGGCCGAGAAGCGCCCGCGCCGAGGAGGCCATGTTGATCCCCCACTCCGCATGCCCACACCCCCGCTTCGTTGGGCCACGATCGAGGAGCTCAGCAGCGTGGGATACTTTTCCCCATCGTAGAGGACCAGCGTTACTAGTAGGTTTCGAGGGAGGGGTAGCTATAGCTGAGGTTTGATCTTTTGGGGCTCCCCTGACTTGTTATTTAGGTTTACTTTCTGTTTATGTATTTTCTTGTTCATGTATCAGCTCTGCCCACTTTATATGGGTATGACTTTATTTAGTTTTTATTACAGTTGGTGTATTCAGGAACATGTGTTCAACTATGATATTAATACTATGATATTTGCTTCTATGGATGGGTGTGTTCTTGAATGCTTTTAATTGTGTGTTTAAGTTCTTTGCTCGCTTCTTGTTTTCGCTCATGGTAGTATGACGACTCGCATTTTGGTTTATGTTTCAAAAAAAAAAATTTACCTCTATTTTTCACTAAGTAATTTTACAAACAAGTTTAAAAGGAAGTAATAACTAATAATTAATCTTAATACGTCCTAGGCGTGTTAGGTTAAATATTAGGGTGTTACATGTGTTGCAATTTCTCTATATATAGGCACTCAAGAAAGCTTGTTTGAACCTTTGCTTACACTTGCAAACTCCAAGCTTTCTTCCTTAAGTTCAAAGAATTCCTTTTCTTCTTCATCCTCTACCATTTCCTAAACACAACTTTCTTTCTTCTTTTTCTTTGGCCAAAATCCCCTCTCAAAGCTCTAAGAAGATTTTTCTTCTCATTTCATCTCAAGAACCAAGCTTTCTTTCCTTCCTTCAAGCAAACATTTGGTAGGGAGTTGTATTTAAAGTTGTTTCCTTACTTATTTAAGTTTTATTCTTGGTTGAAAATTATGTTTTGACGATCTTCCTTATGCTATATCATTTGGTTTTCTCTTTTCCTTTCCTTGTGCATTTCGGCCTTTAAAGGCTTTGATGGTTTCTCATGATAGCTTGATGATGAGAATTTCTAGATGATGACTATGAGTTCATCACAATGAAACCTCTAGAGCTTGAGTTTTACTTTTACAAAGTATGATGGGTGTGCTAAGTAGCTTAGTAAGGGTGTTGCTTTAAGAAGTAAAGAATATGTTGTGGTTCTCCTTATACTTTGTTTCAAGTCCATGCATTCATATTTATATTTCCTTGCCAAGCATATTTACTTTTCAAGTTCTCACTTAATAACTAATCTCAAAGCCTACCTATCTCAACCTTAAAGTTGAGATGTGATTTAGAGTACATACTTAACACCCTCCTAATTACCATATTCTACTCTAGTGTTGGCATAGTAATTAGCAGAGTATTCCGAACATTCGTATCTTGTACTAGTCGAGATATAAAGTAATAAAGTACTTTAGACAATATATGTTTCAAAGCTTGTCTCTTCATACGTAAACATCAATTATAAGTTTACAATATATACATCATATCCACACATACCGGCTAACTCCTAATCTAGTCAGGGACCCATATTAAAAGGCTCTGTCAACACCCAAAACCTAGCCTGCTCAGTATCCGATCCAACAAAACACATATAAATACAAATGGACTTGGGAACAAATAATGATACATCAGTTTGAGGCTGGTAAAGTACTAACACTATACTACTACTATGCATAAGACAAAGTCCCTGAAGTCTCTGTCCTTCTATAGGAAGCCATTGGCCATCAGGATGATAGCTTCGCCTCCGCCAGGGCGTCAAGACCCTCGGATGGGTCCGAGTCTGAGGATGATGATGAAGAGGTGGGTGCATCTCCTGGAAAGTGAGTTGGTGGAGCGGTGGGACCTTAAATACATCAGGGTGTGCTATATGGAGAAGCACTGTCGTAGGGGAAAGTGGGGTTGAACTCTATGGTAAAAATGACGCACTGAAGGAGTGGCCAAAAAACACATATATACGAACTAAGAGTAACCTACGGCATACAAAGAGTCAAAGGCCAGATTGTACCGCCACACCCATTGTGGCGAGTCAAGGAAGAATACAAGTTACGACATCTGCGAATTGAGGAATACAAGTACATACAGCTGGTGGAATACTATAAAATTCTCAGGGGTAGATCCCAATACTATACAGAATATAGATAATGAGTTCATGCATATAAAAACATCCATACAAAAGTTATAGGCATCAATGCTAAAACAAGTAAATCATGGGAAATTTAGAATGTCACCACATAATAAGTCATGTACTATTATTTGGAACCATAAGCTCAATTCCATGTATTTTCCACCATTTTTTAACATAGGGAAGGCTTAATTTCACATAAGGATGTATCTGCATTTGATAATTCCACAAAGGACCATAGACTACTAGGACATGAGCTCATTCCTATTCGTGATCATTCAACTTCATTTTTTTCCATTTTCGAATCACACACAGTTCTTATTCCTACCTGATATGTCTACCGACTTATAATTTCTAGGGAAGTCAATGTCTTGCCTTCCCTCACCATCCCATCTAAGCCTTGTCTCCTTTTCCCCATATGTTCAAATATGCACCGGCAAAATTATACATACCGTTTATGTGCTTTCACATAACCGCATTATGTACTTCTTTTTTTTTTTCTCAAAAGCATGCTTACATTACAAGTGGGTATTCTATCATATTAGAGGCTCATTCATGTCTCGTGAATAAGTAATTGAAATAATTAGCATGCATTCATATGCCACACACTTGGACTAGATATCATTTTACCACAAATTTTTAGCCATTCTCACATCCTAGCACCTTGGCAGATTTACTGTTCTAGGTACAACATTATATTTCCATACCAAACGGCCATTTAAAAAGCCAAAAAATTCTACATGACACTTCAATGTGTCTAGGAGACCCTGTAAAAATTTTAGGACAAATAGAGTTCTCTAACTTCTTCAGTAAAATGTACAAATTTAGTGGCAGGGGCCACTAATTCATATCGACAAGAGTTCTCATAATTGTAACACTAGCAATTGATTGAATCAATGCACAAGAAAATTTACAGTGATACTCCAATATGTTATTAACTTATTATAAAAATTTCTAGGCTATTTCAATCAATTACTATGGTAATAAATTCAGATAATCTCATTACTTCAGTTTAATAATCAAGATAGCATCAGCCTCATTCCGGTTCTTGATTTTTTTTGAGGTAGTAAAACTTAAAATCAACACCCAAGAAAATTCATGTAATTATTTAAGATGTTAACTACAACATATAATTTTTATAGCTCATGAAAACACCACAAATATACCAGAAAATTCATGTACCACTACCGCCCTAGGAAACTGAAAATCCAAGCCTAGTCCAAATTTCTTTTAATAAAAACCATTTTCTAACACCATCCAAACTCACCACCAAAATTTATACATCAATATCAACATAATATCAATCAATAAAACCAGAAATTTAGGACCTATCTCAACCCAAAATAGATCAAAAAAATTTGACAAAGAAAGGCAACAAAAACCCTACTTTTGCCAACTAGTGGATCTTTGTCCAAGATGATCCGAGCTTAATCCTTCCACTTCCAAGCTTCCAAACCAACTTCAAACCCTTCTTAAATCAGTGAGGTGTGAGGTAACAATACAAGGTTTGATGAGGAATAGAGATTTTGTTCAGGTTAGATTTGTAGAGATCAAGGTGTAGAACAAGTTTAATGAAAGAACTTTGAGATTTCAACAACCCTAGGCTAGTGTTTTTGGGCTTAGAACACAAGATCAAGCTCTTGAAGATAAAAATGGTGGCTGGTCTTCTCTTTCTCTTGCTAGCCAAAATTGATCTTGGCTTGGAGGAGAAGTCGATGACTTGTTTCTTTGTATTAAATGCCTTGAAGATATTATGTAATGTAGTAATCATTTATGTCATAAAGTAAAATGGATGGCTAAGATTTAATCTTGGATTGGCCTTCCACCTGTCCTAACTAGATGGATATTATCCATTGGTGGTGATGGAAATATCTTTTGTGTTAAAAATCGCACACCGAAATTTCACCGAACGGGTAAACACCATACCCAAATCTATATTACCCGAAAATTAATTCTAAACATAAAATTTTCATTTCTAGCTATTTCTAACCTTATTCCTGTGTTTTCCTAAATTTGGGCACCTCCAGGTCCGAATTCTGGTTTCCCTTATCCCGGCCTGCTGGGGCCCACAAAACACTATTCATCTTTTTTTTTGTGCTCAATCACAGGGTCATTCTTGTCACAACCACGTCTGCGAATCTTAATATTGCCATTAACCATTCCTCCATAAATTTCTAAAGAAAAACTAGGATGTTACAAATACTCTAAGAGGCTTAGAGCACTAAAATAAAGAAACGACTTGCATTCATGTTTATATTTCCTTGCCTAGCATATTTACTTTCCAAGTTATCACTTAATAACTAATCTCAAAGCCTACCTATCTCGACCTTAAAGTTGAGATGTGATTTAGAGTAAATACTCTAAGAGGCCTAGAGCACTAAAATAAAGAAACAACTGCATTCATGTTTATATTTCCTTGCCTAGCATATTTACTTTCCAAGTTATCACTTAATAACTAATCTCAAAGCCTACCTATCTCAACCTTAAAGTTGAGATGTGATTTAGAGTAAATACTCTAAGAGACTTAGAGCACTAAAATAAAGAAATGGACTTGCATTCATGTTTATATTTCCTTGCCTAGCATATTTACTTTCCAAGTTATCACTTAATAACTAATCTCAAAGCCTACCTATCTCAACCTTAAAGTTGAGATGTGATTTAGTAAATACTCTAAAAGGCCTAGAGCACTAAAATAAAGAATTGAACTTGCATTCATAGTTATGTTTCCTTGTCTAGTATATTTATTATATCTCTTAAATTTAGAAGTTATTTTGGAGTATGAAGCTTAGTTACAAGAAATGCCTCATTTTATGTTTATGGAACTTGTTACTTTTTGATTTTGTCTTTATTTGTCTGGCACCTTTAAATTCTATTTTAGATTATTTAAATGTGTTAATTACCTTGTTATTTGATGTGATAATTGTTCATGGCACTTTGGGCAAGCCTAGTAGCTAAAAAGAATCGAAAACAAGATTTCTATAACTCTAAGGAAAAGAATTATGCATTCTGTTCCAGCACCTTTAAAATTGTAAAAATCAGGTTATACCATGTTTACTCAAGTAAGAATGACTTATAAATGATTTAGGAATTGGTTTTAGCATTATAGGAAAAGCCGGTAGACAAAAAGGGTGTAAAATGCAACTTCTAGCACACCTTAAATCATTGAAATCTTTTACTGCGGATACGGACAACTTTGATTGATGATGTTCTTGAGCTAAATAATTAGTGGTAATGATGATACTAAATCCCTTAGATGCATAAGAAAATAATTTGACAATTAGAGTTACCCAATTTAGGGGTTTGGTTATTGAAGGGAATATTTATGTGTTGATTGAGATAATGAATTATTTGATGCTTTGAGATGATGAATTTATGTGATATTTGATGCTATGTGAGTTCTTGATCTCAGATAGGATCCATCATTTGCATGTTATAGTTTCTTTTGGAAACATTGGTTATACCTATGCAAGAAATATATATGAAAAGCTATGACATCTTATATAACATGCTAAGACTTAAGGTGACTTAGATATATAAGAAAATGATCATTTGGACTCATCAAACTATAGGTAATGAAAAGATGATCCTTGCCCCTTAACCCGGTACTTTTAAGTCGGGATTTTAACTTATCAAAAGGGATAAGTATATGCTAGTGACGACTAGTGGTATGAGCCCATAACCTAGAAGTATTCCCAAAGGGAAAAGTATTAGGGTGGCCCCAAGAGTGAAAGTAACTAACTTTAAGTCACCTAATGAACCAAAGAATGTTATTCATGAATCATGTTCTATGCATATCATGTTTGCTATAAAGTTAGATGTATGCTATAAGGTTAAGTGTTGCATATCATAATAAAGTATGATGCATATATTACAAGACGCATGATAAAATGAATAGGCCTCTAATTAATGTTTTAGAACTTAGTAAGTGAATCTTTGCATGCTCACTATTTCATAATAAGACCCGAGACCCTTAAGACATTGATGATGTCACTTAGATGAATACCTACTGAGATTCTTTAGAAGATTCCCACTCGCTCTTCTTCCCTTCCATTATGTCTTCAGATTCTGATGGCAACATTCATACTCTTCATTGACACCCTCACTTGGGAGGTTCATTTTGACCCCAGGCATTTGCTTAACCATTTTGAGGACGTCCTCCGTCCAAGTCTTCATGTTCGTGGGACGCCAATTTGCACACCCTATTCCTAGCTACCGTTTCTCTCCAACCTCCCGTATGGTGACGACATGGTTTTTGAGTGACGCATACGCACAACGAGAGGATCCTTCGAATGCACACCATCGCGTCTCTCCGCCATTTGATTTTCCGGATTATGTTCCTTGCTCGAGGCATTCGGAGATGACCATCAGAGGACTCGCCTACCCACATATACTCCGAGATCCGCCTTGACTCCCCACGAATGGGAGGAGAGGAGACGGTCACTCAACCGAGGTTGGCATGGAGGCCATCCATGAGCCCTCCTGGACCAGCTAATACCCAATTGTTCTGGATTTAGTAACAAATGACCGAAATGCCCCTAATGTCATTTTTACCCAAATTCAAGGATAGCCAACCCGAGTCTCAAATGTGTCAACTCAATGTTTGAAGGGGATTATGATTGTAATGTTTGATATTCGAGGTGAAAATCTTGTTCTGAACTTTTGTTCAAATGACCGAATACCCTCCTGCTTTATGCGTAAAAGGTGTCGTTATCCCGAACTTTTTCAAGTTTAATGATGTTTATAAGTGGTTTTTGATGTTTAGTCTGGGAAGGTCCCAAGCAGTTTTAGTGCAAAATTACCATTTTGCACCTAGAACAGTGTACAGTGAGCCTAATGACGTAATTAACCAAACCTAAGCAATATTAGGCTCTAATCAAAGATTAATTTATTTTGATAATTAATCTAGAGTCAAAATAATTTATTAAGGTTAATTAGAACCTAAGATTGCTTAGTTAAACTCTAATTTCATTCTTTATTCAAGATTCCTAGTCATGGAATCTTGAATAGTAATTTCTCTCTCTAATTCCTTAAATCAAGGAATTGTGTCTATGACTTAATTTGACTAAAAAGAGTTTTAATTCATTAATCTAGCAAGACCACTCCTAAATCAAGTCTTGACAACCTTAATTAACCATTACCTCACCTAAACACTTTCTTACAAACTCCTAACCAAAACCTTAATCAAAGAAACACCTAAACACATCATTAAACCACAATTACGTGGACAAATCATCCTTCCCCTTGGCTGGAAATTCTAGCCTGAATACCCTCCCATATTTCATCACATGTTGATTTTATACCACTCCAAAGGCCATGCCTTAAGCCATACCTTTACCATACCTAGCCATGCTTTCAACCATGCTTGCCATGCCTAAGCCCATACCCATGTAAGAGATATTTTTCCTCCCCAAATAGCCAAAGAACCTTCAACCTTCCTCCTCCCAAAGCAGCCCCAATATTGAAAATTCTCTATAAATACCAAGCCTTGAAGAACTTGGTTGCACTTTAAAAGCTTTGCCAAGTTTAAGCTTTCTTGCATTTTCTCTCTTTTCTTCTAACTTTCTCTTCATCTTGTTCTTTTCTTTTCTCCACCCTCAAAGATGGCTTTCCACCACCATAAACCACCACAAATAACCTTGAACCACCACTCCCCCACCTCAAACCACCTCTCAAACACTTAACCTTTCCATTTCCAAGCTTACTTTCTCAGGAAAATTCATCTTCCTAAAGTTCCTTGCTTGCCGAACCATCATCCTCACCAAGAGAAGATGTTGTCTTCTCATTCCATCAAGAATCCAAGTTTCTTCTCATTTCTTTCAAGACTTCTTTAGGTAGGGGTTTTATTTCAAAGTTTTCTTTACTTTCATTTCAAAGTTTTCTTTACTTTCTTGGAAAAGGTTCTAGTTTTCTCTTAGTTTTCAAGTTTTTCCTTTCCTCCTTTCTTTTTCAGCCTTGGAGCCTTTTCATATGAAAAACTTTAGCTTGATGATGAGGTTTCAAGATAATAGTCTTGTGATGCCATGTGAGAAACCTCTAAAGCTTGAAAAACTTGGTCTTGGACCATATACTTTTGGTTTCTTTCCTTTTCTTTGCTCAAAGATTTCGGTTCTCTTTTCCTTTTTCCTTTATTATTTTGGTTTCCACTTCCTTATGTGAACAAAGTTTGATAAAAATGTTTAGTAGATCACTAAAAGTTTTGTTAAGAAAAATAATCATATGTTTTCAAAGAGCTCTAAGCTTACCCTTGCCAACCTTAAAGTTGGTCTCTCTAAGAGTTTACTCTAGATTGAAGCCCATGAGCAATAAAATAAAGAATATGAGTAGTTCTTTTTATGTTTGTTTAGATAAGTGTTGAGGTTTATGTCTTAGTCCATTTTCTTGAGCTTGATGATGAAGTTCAAAACCAAAAACTTCTTTGAAGACTTGGTGCTAAAAACTCTAAAGCTCATTTTATGTTGTAAAGATACAAATTGGGTTAAGGTTGTGATGTTCCTCTAAAGTCTTGCAAGAGCTCTAGTTAAGATAAAATGAACTTGCACTCATGTTTAAGTTTATGCCTTGCATATCATGTTTACTTTGATGCCATCACTAAGCTCTCAAGAATAAATAAATGAACTTGCATTATCATGTTTAAATTTCCAAGCTTGCATTTCATGTTTATATTTCAAGCCATCACTTAAGGTTGCATCTCATATTTATTTTATGCTCTCACTTTACTTTATAATGAAGAATAAAATAAAGTGCATAGCATGTTTATGTTTATATCATCACCTAAATACTCTAGAGTTCAAAGACTTGCCCAAGTATCCTACATAAAGTTTTAGAAGATGGAGGCATTTCTAGAATGCCATTTTGGCCTTGTGATGATGATGATGGACTTGATATGAGTTCATCTAATCATAAGTGCCTATAGCCTATGTCTTGGAATTTTTCTAAGCTTAGGTGATCTTAAAGAACCTTGTGAACATGATTCTAAGTTTTAAATCATCCTTATGGTTAAAATGATTTAGCTACTGCCTTACCTATATTCGTATGATTTTAATGAGATAAATTGGTTTCTAAAAGAGTTTTGAGTTCCTAAAATTATTCCAAGAGAAAACTAGCAACTTATATGCATTTAAATCATGAATCTATGTGATTATATGGTGTATGCATTTCAGATTCTGCCTTGTGTACTTGGCCACTATATAAATTATGTTTTATGGAGTTAAAATGTGTAAAATTATGTTTGAGTGAAGTAAGGACCGATTTAGGAAAGTTAGGAAAGAATAAGTAACTAGAAAGGACTTAAAATGAGAATTCTAGAACACTTAGACACAAGAAAAAGTAAATTTTGTTTCAGCATAATTGAACTTAAGGAAAATGGTTTATAATTAGTGGATATGTGTAGGAATCCCTAATATTTGGTTTAGGAATTGAATATAGAGCCTTAGGCAAAGACAGAACTTAGAAAGGGTCAAAGACGTAAATTCAGAACCCGTTATGCCCAATGTATATAATGCTGTTTGGAAAGGTTAGTAAGCATAAAAATTAGATAGAATTATAAGTATGATCCCTTAGGTGCATCAAAGGTATATAATGGGCGTTAGGATAACTAGAGCACAAGTTTAAGACCCGTAAGGTCAAAACATAAGATAATATAAGATAGGAGATATGATGTGAGTTAGTGACCGAGTGAACATATATTTATGATGTATTAAGAGCATGTGAGAGTAATAATGTCATGTGTTATTATGGTTAGTTGATTGGAATGCAAATGGCACGTTATGCTTCTACTTGATATATAGCAAGGTTGCATGTGAGCGAAAGTAAAGATTATGACATAGTTGTGGTCTTGCATTATAAACATGATATGTTTGGAGATATCCTATGATTTCATGCTCATATTGCATCTCCATATGATATGCTAATGTGGAAATGATCCTATTGACTTCCAGAGTTAAAGGTTAGGTGAGGTGATCCATGAAAGAGATATGATTCCCCTTCTTTTTCCCCATGTGAATCTAGTGACGACTAGTTAGGTTTGAGCTCATTCCTAGGCAATAGGTGATTCGGAGTTTTGGTGACCATGTTAAAATTGCGGGGATGGCATGTTGGTTGGATTTTTGATGAGTATGAGGGTGGAAAAGTTAAGAAAGGAACTCAAAGAGTTCGATTATGATAAAATAAAAGATGCATATGCATATGTCACATCATCGTCCTATTAATGCATTTTATCTAATTATGTGAGACATGTTATTTATACTATTGGGTATTGCCATGAACATGAGATATCTGTTGCATTCATGTCATTAAGACCCATGCTAAAAGGCACCCACTTCGGATAATAGGATTTGAGAAACTTAAAATTGAACCTTATGCATGCACACCTCTTTCATAATAAAATCCGAAGTGGCTGAGGACGATGACGATGACACTTGTGTTAAGTCAGGGAGCCTATGAGAATCTTGTATAAGTGTTCTCACCCTTTTTGTTTTCCCTCCCATGTCGTCTCCAGAATGAGATGATGTGGATATTCGTGATCTTCCTTGAGGCACGGGCATAGAAATCACGTCATCTAGTTAGATCGAGAAGGCAGCGGAAGCATGAAGACTAGTCTAGCTTTGTTAATACTCTATTTTGCGTTAGTTAAAGTTGTTTGGTGTAACTGATACCGTAGGTGTCCTTATATTTATAAGGACATCGTTGTTAAGTTATGATTATAATATACTACTATAATTTATGTTGTGATTACTCTATGGTTTATTTATGATTGCTATGATGACGTGTATTTGATTGCTATGTCTTATGTGTATTAATCGATATTTATGCCCAAGCGCGGCTCACATTTAAGTTTTAAGTTAAAAAGAAAAGAAAAAAATTAGTTATATTTTCCTTACTCGTATTTTAAAAGATAAGTCAAAATCTAAAACAAAGACGTAACGACTAATAATTGACCGAAATGCGACTCGAGCATATGAGGTTAAAAGTTAGGGTGTTACAACTCACACCAAAACAAACCACTAAGATAGTGCTATGCCTAACAATAGGGGTTGGGCTAGTCAAAGTCATTCGAAGAAACATAAACATATATACATAGAAACTCATATCATCCTACTAACGGTGCTCCTAAGAGGGAAGAAGATAGCCAAACCTACGAGTAAGGTCAGTGGGCGGCCAGACCGCCTATGGGATGAACATGAGCTCTCCGCATGGATGGGTGGCTCCTTTACCAGCGTGTCTGGACTCCCTCATAGGCTACGTCACTGTGGCTTCTCCATCTCTGCTACTTCCTACATCCCTAGGAATGGTAAGAGCGAGCCACCTAAAGAATGCTAGGAAGGAGACTCTCTGACGAATTTGACCATTGCTCTGGAGGCGGGGGTGATCGGGGTGTGTAGACAGGGAGGCCATGGATAGTGATACGGCAGGGTGGTCACGAGGAGACTACTCTGTACGTGAACGAGCATGCTCAAAACAAAATTATCTGTGAAAGGGGTAGCGGTGAGAACCAAAAGCTGGTAACTTGGGTGCGTGAACGGACGCTCAGAAGCGAACAAGTGAAAGGCACATTGACCCACACAATGGTAAGATCGGTTGATAGAATCGAAACACATCTCCTAGGTGGGAGCTTCAATGTATATCATGAATATGGCCATCGCCCTCTGAAGACGAGATGGAGAAAAAGAGGAAATGAGAAACCTGAACAAGAATAGCAGGAGGACTCTTGCCTCCAAACATGTGTCATCATCTTCGTCTTCAAGAAATTTGGTTTCATTATGAAAATAATGGACATAAGAACGTTCATTTATTAAGTTTAAAAGCCGTTATCCGAGGTCCATGTCTTTCAATATGTTTCTTAATGCTATGAGTGCATCATACCTCGTTATAAATGCATGTCGATACCATATGAAACATATCACAAGAATCACAATAAATTGATGTGGCATAAAGAACACAAGCTATCATGACTTGATCTTTCCTCTTTAATACTCTTAGGTGACTTAGTTTCTTGTTCTCTTCTAAGGGCCATCCTACTACTCTCTTCTCTTGAGAGTTCTAGGTTATGAGCTCATACCTAACTAGTCGTCACTAGTCTAATGAGGGATAGGGGCGTAGGATCATCTTTCATAACCATTAATTCCTGGAGTCTAAAGGATCACATCTTTGGGTTACCTCCTATGACCATTAATTCCTAGAGTTTGAAGGATTGCCTTAGTAGATCACCTCTCATAATCATTAATTCCTGGAGTCTAGAAGGTCATCTCCACATGTCTTATGTCACCTTTTATCTTAGCATGTTATTTAGAGATGCGAAGAGTCATAGCCATTATCATAACTCATGGTTCAACATTTTTATGTACAATAATAAAACTGAAACAAGAAAGAGAATAAAATTTTAAGAAAATTAATTTTGGCTTGATAGCTGTTAGCTAACGACATCTTCTTGTGAAGAACTTAAATCCATGTTGTTCTAAAGAAATATTTATTGGTTAATTCATTTTATTTTCTTCGAAAAGGAATTGAGAACATCAAACTCCACTAGAATATTCTAGAATATAAAATTAACAGTCATCGCGGCTAGTTAATCCTATTTAAAAAAAATACAATTCATCAATTGATTAGCTAAATAGATTTTTAATAAAGTAAAATACTCAAGTATTTATTATAAGTACAAAGTGAATAAAAACTCTTTTTTTTTGCGAAACTTATTAAACAAAACTAAACAAAACCCACAGTACCCAAATAACACTCTCTCATTAAAATAACTGAGCCTAAAAATTTGCAAAGCCCAAACAATTCAAATTCTTATGCACCAAACAAAGAAGCATAGACTATGGAAACCACTCTACAACAACATGCAAAATAACTTTCGTTTGAAAAGAAAGAAAATGCTGCCCATAGCTCAATACTTAACAACCACTAAGAGAAACACCCGAATTAAAAAAAGTAGGAACTTGGACAATTAAGAAAAGGTCCTCGAGACAGAGGTATGGTTTGGGAGCATTATTTCATAGTGGAGACAAGGGGTTTGGGGTGCTATACACATACACACAAACTCACTCACACATAGCAACTCACACAAAGAAAGAGAGAGAGAGGCACACACAATCTTACTCTCTCTCACATACACATGCAAAAAGAAAGAAAGATAGAGAGTGAGAGCGAGGGAGCAGATGAGAGACAGAGAGAGCGAGGGAGTGAGAGGGAAAGAGAGAAGTCCGCGGCGAGCTTGCATGGAAGGGGAGGAAAGAGAGCGTAACGGTTAGGGTGGAGGCTGATCTGCCGGTGTGGAGGCGGATGAAAAAAGTAAGGGGAAGGTCACATCGGTTGAGCAGAGGAAAGCGTGGTGAGGCACGGCGAGGCTAGGCTTTTCATGGCTAAAGACCGGCAGAAGAGAAATCTACCGAGCAAGGAGCGGCTCCGCCGCGGCTTGCATGCGGCGATGGTGGATCCCGGTTGGTTGAGCTCACGCGGCTAGGCAGAGACAGATCAGGGTAGTGAGAGGAAGACGCAACGGCTGGGCTGTTGAGCATGCCGCGGTGGGCCGTGATCGGAGAAAGGAGGCCGCGGTGATGACACTGGTGGGTGGATCTAGGAGAAAGGGAGCGCGGGAAGGCCGGGACGGTGCCGATACGGCTTCGTGCGGTGGCGCAAGGGGGAGGCCATGGCGAGGTCGCGACCCTCCTCCCTTTTCTGCTTATGGGTTTTCTTTTCCCCTTTTTTTCTTGGTTTTTCCTGAGTTTGATTGTTGTTGTTTGGTTGTGCCTTGTTTCTGGCTTGATTTTGGTTGGGTTGCAGATAATGGTGGCTGGAGCTGGTGGTCCATGGGAGCTTGATGATGATGAGGCCGTGAGAGGAGATCGACCAACCCATGGCCGTGAGTAGCGCTGGCGGTGGTTCACGAAGGCAAAGACGGAGAAAGACGGGACCGCGAGGAAATCGTGACTATGCGGTGGCGATGGATGACTCACTGTCACAAAGGGTGAGACCGCGGCAGCTGGTCCGGCGGTGGTAAGGCAAAGGGCATTCCCTCTATTTTTGCTTCTTCTTCATTCATCTTAAATATATATATATATATATATATATATATATATATTAAAGATTTCAGGTCCCTGGTTTATGAGTTGTATATACATGGGTTGAACATTATCCTAGACATGATTGGTTGTAATAATGTAAGACTGTTTGGACTCTTGGCTGTAAATGATTTAGTTCTCAATGGCTATATTTTTGTTTTTGGTTTATGGATATGTGCAAATTGTATTTGCTTGGGGGAAAATTGTGGTTGGTTTGAATATGAGTGATTGTGTTTTGAATGTGCTTATTGTGACTTTGAGATTGATTTTTGTTTATTGAGGATGGAGTTGGCTGTGAGGCTATGTTTGATACTAAGAAATGGTTCATTGTGTGTGCATGTGTATGATTTGTGATCTAATCATAGATGAAAGTAAAACTCAGATAACAGGGATCAAGAAGGATACTACACGGTGTTATTCTCCCCCTTCCTTCCTTTTTTTTTTTTTTCCAAATCTCTCAGGCTTATGATTCTTGCTTCAATTTTTCTAAGAGTCTCTCTCTGAAAACAAGCAGCTCTTCTTTTCTTTTAAGTAACAGGAAATAAGTAATTTCCTTGAACTGGTTTTTGATAAACAACCATTTGTCCCATGCTCCAATCTTGCCCATCGTTCCTAATTCATAGTCTTGGCAGGATGCAATCTTGTCCATCATTACAGGGAGTAGGGGGTGCAGGGGATGGGAAAGAGATGTTATAAAATAATGGGATAAATATTTAAAGTTGGAATGACCAGGCATGCATCTTTGGACACTATAATCAAGTTACTAATAAAATTAAACAATATGGGTAGATATCCATGTCATTCAACTCCTTTTTGGTGGAGCAAAACATAACCATCTGCAAATCATGATACAAATAGCATAGTTTCCTTTTAAAAACTGAAACACCAAAAACATCAACTATATTTTGGCCTAATCATTCATTATTTACGTTCTAACTCATAATATACAAGCTCAAGCAAATGAGACCATTTATTCAACTAAACCATACCGAGCAAATTTGATTTTGATATAACAATTCTAAAATTCATCATAACATTGGTTGTAAACTTTGCATTTTCATCCCATCAAATCCACTATAGTTTTGAAATAGAGGCGTAATTCCATGACATCTTAACCTCACATAACCTTATCCTAGTATCTAAAATACCTCATTGAGGATGGCCTGGATCTATACTCAATTCTCTTGTGCAAAAATGACTTCAAGGATGTTTTAGTCATTTTGCACAGCCATAAAATTGGGGTGTTACATCTTTAGCTGCAGCTTGCCATTCTTTTTATGATTATATGCATAAGCTAAAAATGTTGCAAGTATGACTGTTTCATTGCCTGTGATTAGAGCTAGCATGGATAGGTTATTAGAAATCTTATTAGTCCATGAACGATTGATCTTGTTGTGATGATTTAGAATTTTAAAGAAAAGAGAGATAGGACTACATATTGTCTGGTAAATAAGGTAAAAAGGATTCCTCATGTTTGGCATTTACAATAGTGAGTACTAATGATTTGAACCAGGATTGCAAATGGTTAGTGTTGGGTTTCGTGAATTAACAATTGAACCAAATGATATGCATGTACTAAATGACAACTAAAGTTTTAGTAATTGATTCTTTAGGATCTTTCAGAGAACGTTGTATTTCTATTAACTTGAACAAATCAAAGTACATAAATGAGGTGCCATTGCATGTTAAACTAATGGCTTCATACATGTGCGTGATTTCTGGTAAGCTTTATGAGTAGAATAAGTTTTTTTTAATACATGCATGACCATATGTGCATGTAGGAGGAATCATTATGTATTGTAAGATGTTTCAAGTACAGGATAAAAGGTTTTTCATGTCTAGTGTGTGTTGTGAATAATTGCCATTTGAATGAATTAAGCATAGGAAGCCCTAAAATTAGCTAACCAAGAATTGGACTAAAGTATGCCTGGGGGTATGTACATTCAAAGCTTGGTGTATGGCTTTCCTCATTTCTTACAAGAATTACCAATGCTTCTGATTTTTCCTTCTACACAAAAATGACTAAAATGTCCCTAAGGTCATTTCTACCCTTGAAACCTAAGACAGTTGGCCATCTCAAGGGGTTACTTTAATGTTTGAAGGGATTAAATGTGTTAGATGTGTAAGAAATGAAAATCTTAATTTCGGTTTTTCCCATGCACAAAATTATCAAAGTACCCCTGAGGTGATTTTAAATTATTAAGCTTACGCTGAATTTCTCCATCACCAAGAGTTTGAAATGATAATTATAAGTATTGCATGATATTTGTTTCAAGGTGGTCCAGGGAGTCCTTGTGTGAATTTACAATTTTGCCCTAATTGGTGCTAAATGAGCTTAATTAGCGATTAAGGAAATATAGGCTATATTAGACTCTAATTAAAGATACATTAATTTTAATTATTAATCTTGAGTGTAAATAATTATTGAGGTTAATTAAGGCTTAAGATTGCTTAAGGAAATTCAAATTTCCATCATTGATCAAAGAGCTCTTGAGACATAAAGAAAATAAAAAGTAAATAATATTTCTCTCTTCTTTTCCCTAAAATTAGGAAACTTCTTGGCATTTGGATTTCAAACTAATCATGCTTATTTCAACTAAAGGTGCAAGATGTAACACCCTAATTCTCTTTAGAAATTAATTGAGGTTTTGTTAATGAGAATATTGAGATTCTAACGGATGTAGTAATGATGAGAACAACTCTATGATCGAACAAAAAAAAATTGTGAATAGTATTTGCCTGCTTGCAGCCGAGCCTAGGGATAGCCAAAACCTTAGATTCAGGACCAAGGTGCCCGAAATTGGGAAAACATGGGAATAAGGTTAGAAATATTTGGAAATGAAAATTTCATGCTTAGAATTAATTTTGTAATTTGATTTTCAGTACGGTTTCCCCATTCGGTGAAATTTCTGTGTGCGATTTTTAAGAAGGCTAGTTAATCTCTACAAAATAATGAAGTTTATCTCTTTAAATGCCAAATGAATGGCTAAGATTTCATCTTGGATGCAAGATCAACTCTTAGCCATTGATGTTAGGTTCTTTTAATGAAAAGAAAATTCTTTCACTTTATGTGCAACCAATGATATCACTCCTTATAAGATAAAGTTAGCACATCTAACCTCATTAATTCTTTCTCTAACTCTTTAACTAGCAAAGGAGAAGACCAGAACCTCCATGTTTCCTTCACTAAACACCTTGAAACCTTGATTTCCAACATCAAAATCCTAAGTCAAACCTTGTTAAAATCAAAATCTTCCTTCTTTAAACTTGTTCTACACTTCAACCTCTACAAATATAACCGATTAGAATCTCTAAATCTCACCTTATTACCTCATCCATAACTGATTAGAGAAGGGTTTGGGTGTGTTCTAAGAGCTTAGGAGTGAAGGACTTCCATCTTGAAGCAAACTAGAAACAAGAACACACTAGCTTCCAAGGGTAGGGTTTTTGTTGCCTTTCTTTGTCAAATTTTTCTGATCTATTTTGGGTTGAGCTAGGTCCAAAATTTCTAGTTTTATTGATTGATATTATGTTGATATTAATGTATTAATTTTGGTGGTATGTTTTGATGATATTAGAAAATGGTTTTTATCAAAATAAGTTTGGACTAGGTTGCTTGAGTTTTGGTTTTCCTAGATGTAGGAGTTGTTCATGAATTTTTGGTATATTTGTGGTGTTTCATCAGCTATAAAAATTATATGTTGGAGTAAACATCTTACAATAACTACATGAATTTTCTTGGGTGTTGATTTTAAGGTTTACTTCTCAAAAATTCAAACCAAAATGAGATTAATGTTGTCTTGATTGTTGAAACTAAAGCAATAAGATTTCCTAATTTTATTACTATAGCAAATGATTGAAATAACTTTTAAATTTTTTATGGGAAGTTACTAATATATCAAATTATCACTGTAAATTTTATTGTGAGTTGATTCAATCATTTGCTAGGGTTAAAAATTATGAGAACTCTGATTCTATCTATGAATTGGTGGCCCTGACTCAAATTTGTACAATTTACTGAAGGAGTTAGAAAGCTTTGTTTGTCTTAAAACTTTTACAGGCCCTCCTAGACACATTGAAGTGTCATGGAGAATTTTTGTGGCCCTTGAATCGACAATGTGGTAGGGAAAATAAATCTTGCTACTTCAGCATAAATTCTACCGACATGCTGAAATTGAATCCAAGTATTGATTTAGTGACATACTGACTTGTGATTCAACTAGGATGTGAATGAATGCATGCTATGAACTTTAATGATTGCTTCATGAGGAAAGAATGGGAATTTCCTTGTGAATGAATACCTACATATTGCTTATACATGCATTTGAGAAAAGAAAAAAAAGTACATAAAGCAAATATATGCCAAAAGAGAATGTCTAAATTTCCCTTGTACATATTTTATCATATGGGAAAAATAGAGACAAGGCTTACATGGGTGAGAGAGGGAAGGAAGAATAAAGGCTTCCCCAAACTTTATAAGTTAGTAGACGTATTGGTTAGGAACAAAACTGTATGTGATTTGAAAATGGAAAATGTAACACCTTAATATTTAACCCAACACGCCTAGGACGTATTTAAGATTAACTATTAGTTATTACTCCCTTTTGAACATCATTTGTAAAATAACTTAGCGGAAAATACAGATAAATTTTTTTTGAAATGGAATATGCAAATCAAAGTGCGAGCCTTCGCGTATGACATAAACGAAACGTAAACGGAAGAGAAAATAAATCATACGAGACAAAAGCAATAAAGAACATCTCAATCATGAAAACATCCATCATAACATTAATTAACATAATTTAATACATAATCACTGAAACATAAAAGTAAGCATAAAGTCTTACCCATATAGTGGGCAGAGCTTGTAGTACATAGAAATGGAAATACATAAACGGAAAGAAAAATGAAGCAAGTACATGGTAAATCCCCAAAGATAAGACTCCCAACTATCACTACCCTCACCCCCCACGCCTACTGATGACGTTAATCCTGGATGGGAGACTAGCCCGCGAATGACGGAGCTTTCCCATGTAGCCCAATGAAGTGGAGATTCAGGATGGAATCGAGGGATGGCGCGGCCTCACGACGAGGTCACCTCTCGAGCTGCGGACACGCCTAGCATGCCTTGGCTGGGTGAGTGTCCTCGCCACCTCCACCGAGATCCATAGGGAACGAAGGGAAGTGCCCTCGAGGATCGGTCAGCGAGAACGGGGAACATACTTGGGTATCCACGATGCCGATGAAGAGGGACTCATGACGGCCTGCCCGTCTCTGGTCGCGTCCTCTCAAAGATCTAGGTCGTCGCCAAATGGTGAAACGGATCGAAGCGAGAGCTGGAGACGGGGAAAGCAAATGGGCATCCATGTACACAAAAATGCGCACCTCACAATGACCCTAGAAGTGGTAAGACTAATGCTTGGGTCATAGTGCACCTCCCAAGTGGGCGGGTCAATGAAGATCAAACGACGCCATCAATGTTGAAGACGTACGGAAAAAGAAACAGAGAAAGAGGTGAGAATCTTGCTAAAGAATCTCAGGAGGAACCTCTATCCTAGTGTCATCGTTTACGTCCCAGGAACCTTGGGTTTATTATGAAAAGGTTAAACATGCAAAGGTTCATTATGAGGTTTTCATAGAGATAATTATCCAAGGTCCGTGTCTTTTATGATGAATCTTAATGCATGTATGCAGCATAGTAACATGAATGCATGACAGGACTTTAGGCAAACTAAACAATAATCAATCAACATATAAGTGGCATGTAACTTCTCTTGAACATCATTCCTTCTCTTCAAACTTGTGACACTAAGCATCATAATAGTAACCGCACCCCTAAAACTAGGCTATGAGCTCATACCTTAACTAGTCATCACTAGTTCTTACTTATCCTCTTGATAAGCGAATCATAAACATAATCATATTCAATCATCATAATAATCCCGACTCTAGAGTACGGGTAGGGGCCTAAGGATCACCCATCATGGGACTTTTTCCTTCTTCGAAACGCATCAACTTGGTTAAGACCAACGACTTTGTCCGCTTTGGAGGCTAATGTCGATGCCCTCATGGTTTTACCTTCTCCTCACCATAGTAGGAGAAGTACGTGTGTCACATTAAACATCTTATTTTTCAAAACTTTCTAAGTCTCCAATTTGACGGAAATCCAGCATAAGACTGCAATCTCGAATTTCCTCAAATTTGAGTCATGCCACATAACTCACATAATGCATGTTGTCTGATAAATTCCTCAAATCCAAAAACCTTTTAATCATAACGACATACTTTCTTTAATTCATTTGTATCACATAGTCTCATGCATTATGCTCACAATATATCAAAATATCATCACATCACACCATGAATCCTCATGTTCTCATTCTCATTAACACGCTCATACATAACACAAGCATATACGCACGATCTCATTCTCATATCACACTTCCTATCTCATATCATTTTATGCTTTGGCCCTTACGGTCTTAAACTTATGTTCTAATTATTCTAATACCCATATTACATCTTTATTACACCCAAGAGGTCATCACTTATAATTTTCACTAAGATTTAGGCTTACTAAAAATTCCAAACAGCATTATGCATTTAAGGGCAGAAAATATCATACGCTTACTGTGCTTAGAATCCTCGTCGTGACCCTTTTTAAGATCCGTCTTCGCCTAAGGCTCCATAATCAATTCCTAAACCAATTATGAGGGATTCCTAGGCATGTTTACTAAGTTATAAGTCATTTTTCCTCAATCTAACTATGCTGGAACAGAATTGCATATTACCATGTCTAAGTGTGCTAGAATTCCCATTTTAAGTCCTTATCATCACCTTAAGCTTTGTAATTAATACCTAATCATTTATGAAGGGTTTTTATACATGTTTTACTGATTATGAACCATTTATCCTTGAATTAATCATGCTGGAACAGGTTTGCATTTTTCCATTTAGGTGTTCTAGAATTCTCATTTAACCCTTTTTAGTTACTTATCTTTTCTAACTTCTCTAAAATGTTCCTTACTTCACTCAAACATAATTTTACACATTTTAACACCATAAAACAGATTTATACAGTGGCCAAACATCAAGGGCAGAACCGAAAACATAAGCTCCATAGAGTCACATAAATCATGAATTAAAATGCATACAAGTTGCTAGTTTCTCTTGGAATAATTTTAGGAACTCAAAACTCTTTTAGAACCAAATCCTTACATTAAAATCATGTAATTACACATGAGGTCAGTAGCTAAATTAACTTGCTCATAAAATAGATTTTAAGTGTATACTTTCATTCATAATGTTGCTTAGGTGCTCCTAAGCTTAGAAAAATTCAAAGCATGAACTATGGCACTTGTGATTAGATGAACTCACCCTAAGTCCATCATCATCACCACAAGGCCGAATGGCTTCTTTGAAAAACCAACATTTTCTAAAACCTTACATAGGATACTTGGGCAAGTCTTTGAGCTCTAGATCATTAAAGTGATGACATAAACTTAAACATGCTATGCACCTCATTTTATTCTTCATTAGAAAATAAAGTGAGAGCATAAAATAAACATGAGATGCACTCATTTATTATCTTTAAATTTAAGTGAGGACATAAAATATAAACATGCTAGACAAGAAAGTAAACATGAAATGCAATGTTCAATTCTTTATTTTAGTGCTCTAGGCCCCTTGAGGTGTTTACCCCATCAACAATCAACTTTAAGGTTGAAATAGGTAGGCTTTGAGATTTATTAAGTGAGGATGCACATTCTTGTTTTAATCTTTAAGTTGTTTAGTGATGACTTGAAAATAAACATGCTATGCAAAGCATTAAAGTAAACATGAATGCATCTTATTTTATCTTAGCTAGAGCTCTTGCAAGACTTTAAAGGAACATAAAACCTCAACCCATTATGTATCATAAGGCAAGCTTTAGAGTTCTTAGCACCTAGACTTCAAGGAAGTCTTAAGGTTTTGAACTTCATCATCAAGCTCAAGAAAATAGACACAAAGCTCAACACTTTGTCTAAACAAAATACAAGAACTAAGTCATATTCTTTATTTTATTGCTCATGGGCTTCAATCTAGAGTAAAACTCTTAGAATGGCGACCAACTTTAAGGTTGGCAAGGGTAAGCTTAGAGCTCTTTGAAATCATAGGATTAATTTTCTTAACAAAACTTTTGTGATCTACTTTACATTTTTAGCAAACTTTGTTCAAACCAAAGGCAAAGGAAACCGAAATCTTTCAAAGGAAAAGGAAAGGAAAGAAAATCAAGAAAGAAAGGAAAAAACCGAAAATTATAAGCAAGGAAAAGAAAGAAACACAAGCATGTATGGTCCAAGACCAAGTTGTTTCAAGCTTTAGAGGTTTCTCACATGACAACAACAAGTCATTATCTTGAAACCTCATCATCAAGCTCAAGTTCTTCTCATAAAAAGGCCTCTTGGCCGAAATGAAGAGGAAGAGAAAAAGAGTTTGAAACCAAGAGAAAACTAGAACTTTTCTTAAAGAAAACAAGAAAAACTTAAAACAAAACCCCTACCTAAGGAAGTCTTTGAAGAAATGAAAGAAAGCTTGAGTTCTTGAAGAGTTGAGAAGACAAAATCTCCTCTTGGATGTGAAGATGGATTTGGCCAAGGAGAAGCTCAAGGAAGATGATTTTTCCTTGAGTTTCTAAGCTTGGGAATGGAAAGTTTAAGTGTTTGAGAGATGGTTTAAGGTGAGGTAGTGGTGGTTTATGGTTGTTTGTGGTGGTTTGTGGTGGTGGAAGGTTCTTTAAGAGGAAGAAGAAGATGAACAAGATGAAGGGAAATTTGAGAGAAAAAGCAAGAAAGTGCAAGACAACTAAACTTAGCAAATGATCTAAAGTGTATCAAGGTTCTTCAAGGCTTGGTATTTATAGAAAATTTTGCACAATGGAGGCTGATTAGGGAAGGATGGCCGACGGCCTTGCTTGGTCAATTGGGGAGGAAAATATCTCTTACAAGGTATGGCTTTGAGCATGGGTTCAAGCATGGTGAAGTATGGGCAAAAGTATGGGCAAGGCATGGCTCTTTGAGTGAGATAAAATTCAACATGTGACACTTCTTGGAGGCCATGATTCGGCCAGATTTGGGACAGCCAAGGGAGGATTTGTTTGTTCATGTAATTGTGGTTTAGTGATGTGTTTAGGTGTTTCTTTGATTAAGGTTTTGGTTAGGAGTTGTAAGAAAGTGTTTAGGTGAGGTAATTGGCTAATTAAGGTTGTCAAGACTTGATTAGGAGGGTAATCTTGCTAGATTAAAATTTAAAATCATTCTTTGGTCAAATGAGGTATGGCACAATTCCTTAATTTAAGGAATTGGAGAGAGAAAATACTATTCAAGATTCCATGACTAGGAATCTTGAATTAAAGAATGCAATTAGAGTTTAACTAAGCAATCTTAGGTTCTAATTAACCTTAATAAATTATTTTGACTCTAGATTAATTATCGAAATAAATTAATCTTCGATTAGAGCCTAATATTGCTTAGGTTTGCTTAATTGCGTCATTAGGCTCACTGTACACGTTTAGGGGCAAAATGGTAATTTTGCACTAAAAATGCCCGGACCTTCTGGGCCTAACTAAACATCAAACATCACTCAAAAACATCATTCTAAACTTCCTGGAAAATTCCGGGCTCAAACGGCACCTTTTACCCATGTAGACACAGGAGAGGTATTTTGGTCATTTTGAGCCAAAAGTTCAGAAGAGATTTTCACCTTGATATCAAACATAACAATTATAATCCCTTCAAACATTGAGTTGACCCATTCGAGGACTGCCTGATACAACTCCTCTAATTCTGGTAAAAATGACCTTAGGGACATTTTGGTCATTTGTACTCAAATAGAGAAATCGAAGCGTTACAGAAAATGAAGTCGATGATTACGATAGGAATGAGCTTATGTCCTGGAGTTATCCTTTATGGTATTATCTAACAACAGACCCGTGATGTGGATATTAGCCTTTCCTCCGTTAATAAAAAGAAGAAATCTATCTTGGATTCCATGGTTCCAAATAGCAACGCATAATTCATCACTTGGTTATATCTTGATTGCACATAATGTACATACTTTAGTAGTGATGCTTATAATTTTCATGAATATTCTTATGTTAATGCATTTACGTCCACTTTGCATTATCCGGGATTACTACTAAGAATTTAAATATTCTCACCCCTACAATTGCATGTACTTGTATTACTCATTAGCATATGTCGTCCATAGTGTTCTTCCTTACTCGTGATATGTGTATGGCATTATGACCCAGGCACTTGGACTTCCTGGATGTAGGAGGTCATTCCTAATTTCATGTATACGTACTTTCTGAATCGTTCCTTCAATGCGTCTTCTTTCCGGCAAGTTCGACCCTACTTTTCCTTACGATGGTGTGCTCCACATGGTACACCCATAGGTTTTTGACATCCCGTTTCACAGAGGACACCTCATCCTCATCACCCTCACTCAGACCCATCCGAAGGGTCTTACGCCCTGGAGGAGGTGAGGCTATCATACCGATGGCCAACAGCTTTTGGAGGACATGAGGCTTTCAAGGACCTTTGGCTTGTATCAAGGAGTAGTGTAATATTAGGACTTTCCCCAGCCTAGACTAATATTATTAGATGCTCTGGTCCATTTGTATTTATATATGATTTTGTTGGACCAATATTTGAGCAGGCTGAGGTTCTTAGGCGAAAGTGAGCCCTTTTATTTAGTCCTTAACTTTCTCAGGAGTTGACTAACCGGTTTACTAGTCTAATGTACATATTACACACTTAGAGATTATGTCCATATATGTGAATATGCATTCGCAACATGCACGTCTAAATTGCTTTATTCCATTGTTTTTCGCCTAGTTTTAAATTATGAACACAAGTAATACTCTGCGAATTACTCTATTAACATTTCGAAAATATGGTAATTAGGAGGGTGTTACACAAGACCACTCCTTAATTATGTCTTGAAAAGCCTTAAATACTTGGTTACTAACCCAAACACCCAATTACTAATTTCTAACTATTTGAATCAAATCTATCTCTAATTTAAGTCTTAACACACATGAAAATGAAAAATTTCCCTTAAAAGGCAAAGGGTGGTTGCGAAATTCCCTCCCCTTTTTCCTATCATATTTTAATTTCCATAAACACCAATATACTCAAAAGAATCCTCACTTTTACCATTTCCTTTTTGTTACAATCTTGTTCAAGAAGCTTTGTCAAAAAAAAAATCCTCTCTTCTCTCTCAACTCAAGCTCTCATCTTCTTCCTTTTCCATCTTCAAAGAACATTTATCCTCAACCTTGATAAGGACACAGCTAATGCAAGGACAACAAGGAGTTGGAGGACTGGGGGACCTAGGATAAGAGGAAGGGCTAGGAAGGCAAAGGAGGCATTGCAACAAGTTGTAGCAACAATTCTTGAGGCTGCCCTTAATTTGGAAGACTTGAAGCCCAAAATGGTACATTGCATAATCCCACTTGAAGATCCTTAATGTTATATGGACTGCCACTATCTTTTTAAGCCTTTTATGTTACTACATAAAGTTTGGAATAATGTAATTGGGCTTGTGAATTTTGTAAGCCCATCACTTGTTAATTTCATATTTTATTTAGTTTATATTTTAATCATGGGCTAAGAATTACCAGCCCACCTACTTGAACTTTACTCTAGCTTATAAACCTTATAAACACCTTTTGGAAGGGGATTTTTAGGCAAAATTCATATCAGGAATACCTTTTTGGTAAGAGTGTCTTTGGTTCTTGCATGGAACCCTAGTCTTATCAAGAGTATCCAATTTCTCTTGTGGCAATCTCCCTTTGCTTATCAATCATTCTTGATTGCGACGCCTGCAACCAATTTCATTCCTCATCTTTCTATTCTAGAACATCAAGGATCTTCAAGTGGGATTATACAATGCATTGTCATTTTGCAGGCATTGTCATTGATCCTCTCTAACACTTGGATAGGACCGTTGATTTTCCATGAGAGGATCAATGACAATGCCTACAAATTGATTTGCCTAGTGAGTATAATATCAGTCCCACTTTTAATGTTGCTGATTTGTCGTTTTTTGATGCAGGTGTGAGGCCTTGGATTTGAGGTCAAATCCTCTTCAAAAGGGGATGGGGATGATGAGGACATGGCTAATAGCAAGGATGACAAGGCGCTTAGAGAACTTGGGGACCTATGACAAGAGGAAGAGCTAGGAAGGCAAATGAGGCATTGCAACAAGTTGTATCAACAATTCTCAGGCCGCCTTCAATTTGGAAGACCAAGCCCAAATGGTGCATTGCATAATCTATTGAAACCCTTAGTGTTTCTGAAAGAGACGAGAGGAATGAAATTGGTTGGAGGCGCCACAATCAAGAATGATTGATAAGCCAAAGGAGATCCCCACAAGAGTAATTGGATACTCTTGATAAGACCTAGGGTTCCATGCAAGAACCAAAGAGATACTCTTACCAAAAAGGTATTCTGATCTAAATTTTGCCAAAAAATCCCCTTCCAAAAAGGTGTTTACAAGGTTTATAAACTAGAGTAAAGTTCAGGAGTAGACCTAATACTTAGCCCATGATTAAAATCTAAACTAAATAAAATATAAAATTAACAAGTGATGGGTTTACAAAATTCACAAGCCCAATTACATTATTACAAACTTTATTTAGTAACATAAAAGGCTTAAAAAGATGGTGATAGTCCATATAACATCAAGGGTTCAAGTGCAGTTATGCAATGCACCATTTTGGGCTTCAAGTCTTCCAAATTAAGGGACCTAAGAATTGTTGCTACAACTTGTTGCAATGCCTCTTTGCCTTCCTTCCTAGCCATTCCTCTTATCATAGGTCCCCCAAGTCCTCCAAGCACCTTGTTGTCCTTGCCACTAGCTATGTCCTCATCAAACCTCCTCTCAACCTCAAACTACCACACTTCCACCACAGAATCACTCTAAAAGACACATAACCTTTCCATCCCCAAGCACAAAAACACAAGAAAAATCTTTCTTTCCATTCTCCGCTTCTACGAATCTGATTCTAGCACCAGAGGAGATTGTACTCTTCTCATTTCTTTACAAAGGATCAAGCTTTCTCTTTGCAAACAAGAAAAAACTATTGGTAGAGGTTTTATTTTGAAGCTCTTTCTCTTTCTTTCTTTCATTTTCATATTTGATGATGGTTGAATGGTTGAGTTCTTGTTCTGTTTTTTTCTTTCCTTTTCTATTTCTAATCTTTCTTTTCTTTTCTTTCCTTTTTTGGTTTTTGGTTATTGATGGATGGTTAAAACCATAGTTGATACAGATCTTAATGGTGGTTTTGATATCACCATGTGCTTGGCCTCTAAAGCCCAATGTTTGGTTCATTTTCAGTTTAAAGAATGAAATGTAGAATACTTGTTGGTTCCTTTGTAATATTTTTCTTTCATTGATGTTTGAGACCATGGCTTGATTGAGGGTTCCTAGATGATGGTTATGGAATCATTACATTTGTAACCTCTAAAGCTGAAATTATTTCATTTCAATAGACATAAATAAAATGTTGGTTGGTTTTCTTTGTCCATTTCTTTCAGCTTATGGAGAGTCCAAGAGATGAGGTTTCTTGAAACCATGGTGTTAAAAGGACTCTAAAGCTTATTTCCATTTTGTTAAAGTTGATTTGTTGTAGAGCCATTTTTAAGTCTTAGATGAGCTCTAGTAAGATATAAAAATGGACTTGCATCATGTTTATATTTCAAGCTCTTGCATCTCATATTTATGTTTCAATGCCTTGCATATCATGTTTATTTTCAAGTCATCACCTTAAATTTTGAAGACTAAGAAATGAACTTACATTTCCATGTTAAATTTCAAGTAATGCATTTCATATTTATATTTCAAGTTATTACTTAAACCTTAAAGACTTAAAAATAAACTTGCATTCCCATATTTATATTTCAAGTTTTCCACAACATATTTATATTTTCAAGCCATCACCTTATAATAACAAAGACTAAAAATGATATTGCATAGCATGTTTATGATTCTTATCATCACCTAAATCTTTAAAGCTCAAGACTTACCCTTGTATCTTAAATAGAAATTTTGATCATGGCTATTTCTCTAATGTATTTTTGACTATAATATAATGTTAGTTTTTGAATGGATTTTATTTTATTTTAAGTTTCAAAACTTGTGTTTTGTAAATTTTTGAAAGAATTGGTAACTCTAAAGGTATTAAAAATATGATTTTCATGGACAAAACCTTATTAATGGAATCTTTATTTTTGCTACTGCCCTAAGGGTTATTATTTGTATTTTCAAGGGCAAATTAGTTTTAAGTGTTTTCATTGACTTAGAAAAAATTTAAAGAAAAACTAGTAACTAGAAATTATTAATATTGCAATTTTCAATGCTTGTAGAAATTAAAATTATGGCCACGTTTTTGACCTTTCTAAATCTGTAACATGCTATTTGGAATGGTTTAGATGTGTGAAAATTACCATTAATTGTTGTAAAAATCATTCTTGGCATTTAGGCAAAACTAGTAAAATAGAAAGGATAAAAATGTGATTTCTAGAGCACTTAGGAATGAAATTATGGATTCTTAACGTCCCATTTTTACTACGTTAGAATTACCGAATTACTAGGTAATTCTTATATAAAATTTGAGACCAAACAATCCTCAATAAAGGAATATAACATTATAAGAAAGGTTAGGAGCAATTCGTGCAAGAGTTGCAAACCCCGATTTTTTGGACGTGTAAAATGACCAAAATGCCCCGAGGTTATTTTACTCAGATGAGGATCGTGGGCCCCACCCGATCCTCAAGGGAT